>CAIGRP010081955.1:0-18198 GCA_903798385.1 Fraxinus cuspidata | reverse complement strand
GAAATCAATGTCTTCATAATTAAAAGTCGAACCAAAAATACGTAACATCATGTTGTAAGGGGTGGTTAGGGTTTAGAATGTTGTATATATGTTTTCTGATTTATGCTGCCGTGGGGTTGAATATGAGATTTTTTCTTCAGTCTTCGATTTTTGTTCACTTTTTTTCCTTCTTTTAAGAGATCGAACCCAAAATATCTGAAGTCTGTTCTTTTGATGTTATTTTTGTGTATTTTTTTGTTCTATTTTTTCCTGTTGTTATATGTTTTTTGCTTTCTGGTGTATATGTTTTTTGGTTCCTGCAGCTGTCGGGTGGAATATGTTATTTCTTGTTCAATGTGTTCTTTTTTTCTTTTTCCTTTCGTTTTTTTAACAAATTAACCCAAAATACCTAAAGTCTGTTCTTTGCATGTTATTTTTTTGTATTTTTGGTTGAATTTCTTCGTCTTTTGTATATGTTTTTCGGCCTTTGTAGCTGTGGTGTTTAATATTTCTTTGTTCTAGTTGGATTTTTTGACAGATCATTGTGAAAGTACTATAAAGGTTCAACAAAAATTGGAGTTCTGTGATCTACAGAATGTTCTTCTCAAATTCTTCTNTTTAATTAAATAACTACGCTAAATAAATTAGAGCTCAATTCTAACTTAAATTGACGACTTTTATATTTTTGTTAAAACTGGTTTTAATATAAATATTAAAACCTTTATTTTATAAAGGTTCAACAAAAATTGGAGTTCTGTGATCTGCAGAATGTTCTTCTCAAATTCTTCTTGTGTTTTATTTTATTTTTATTTTTTTTCCTGAGATGTATTTTTATATTTAATTTTCTTCTTCATTTGTTTTTTCAAGTTTACAGGAATTCAAGGGTACTGACCTCGGGTATGTCGGTTTCATATTTACTTTCGTTTCGTGTTATTTGCTCTGGGAAAATATTTAGTTTTTGTTGTAGATTTTTCATATTTTGAGCATTTAATTTTATGTACATTCGAACTAACCTTTGTATTTCTTTATTTTTATTTTTTCGTATTCGTTTCTATAGAATTTAATTGTATTTTATCTCTGGTGGAATTCTTCCACAGTTGCAGCAGTGTATTCTTCGTTGGGGTAAGTTCTTTAAGCCAATTTTGTTTCTTTAGTTCGTTGTTCATCTGTTTTTTTACAAATTTGATTATTCCTTCTCTCAAGTATATGAACTGAAGTGCTTCACTACTTTTATAAAGAGAGGATCCCAACTTTACTATATATTTTGGAAACATCCTTTTTACACCTATCTAGTTTCTACTGTTGATTAACCAGTTAGGCTTAAAGAACACTGTTTGGGAAAAAAAGAAAAAGACAAAAATCAGGACTCGACTTTCGGTTACCCGTTTCTCTACCCCTTAATCCTAATTGCACTCTTTCTCTCCTGACCGGTGCAGCTGCTGCAGTGTACTCTGTGTTGGGTAAGTTCTTTAAGCCAATTTTGTTTATTTAGTACGTTGTTCATGAGTATTTTTACAAATTCGATTATTCTTTCTCTTATTTAAGTATATGTACTGAAGTGTTTTCTTAGTGTTTATTTTCAAATTTTGTTCTGTACTTTCTTAGGTTTATTTTGGTTACTTACTAGGAAGAAGTTTTTTCTTTTAAATTCTTAATAGGTTGTTGGTTGTTGAGTTTTCTTTGTGCGGTGTATGAACATTTTATTTTATTTTTTCTTTGTAGACTGACAATATGCTTCTACATACCAATAAATATTCCTAAAAATCTGCACTATTTATGACAGCTTGATATAAGAAGTCAATTCAGAGGTAAATTATTCAAATTGCTTTCATTCAGTGTTATTTTTTGGGGGGGAAATGATTAGTCTTTTTGTAGATTTTTCATAATTTGAGCTTTTAAATTATGCATGTTTGAACAAACGTGTGTATTTGTTGTGTTTCTTTCTAATGTGCTTTTAATTAGGTCTCGATTTATTCACTATTCTGTTTTAGAGTTCATCTTTCCATCCATTGTGCTCATGCTTGTGGCACTGGAGTCTTCATTTTGGAAAATAAAAAAATAAAATGCACAAGAAACGTTATTTCTACAATTTGATATATAGAGATTCGCATAGTCTATGAGGTTGAGTGGGAATTTTGAGTAATAACACCTGTATTTTTTTGTTCCCTCTGACAATTTGAATCAGAGCTTGAAAATTTAATGTCTTCTTTCATTAATGCGATGCCTTGTACGGTGTACTCCGGAGCTATGTAACCACTAAAGCAATTATAAAATTGTTTAGGTATATTTAAAAATTGTTAACATTTCCCAACTTATTTTACTAGTGTTCGTTTACTGTTCTCAAACTTTTTAACAGTTCTTGTCTTGAGCTTTTTGCCAGTTTTTTTACCGTTATCTCTCATCCAGTATGTAATGTTTACTTCAAAATATGGTAATATTTTATATGACAATTTTTTTCTTCAAGGGATTCTTAAGTAACACACATACTTTATACAGTAGTCGTTATGGTCTAAACACCTTCGTTAAGTTTAGTTTTACACCACCACCTTATAAACGTTCAGCGAAGCACACACCTTACTGGTAGAGTTTGTATTTAGTAATTTTTCAGACAATTTTTATATTGTAAGGTTAAATTTTACTGCACTCATTATCTAACATATATGCTAATGGATTTTCACAGCGTCCTGCATTTCCTGTTGCTCACTGACCCTCAAACTATTCGAGAACTTATTCTATTGTTTTAATGGATATTTCGGTGACATACTGATGGAGAACTTCATTTAGTTACCCTCAAACTGTTTTAAAATTACAAACGAGTCCTATAATGCATTCATTTGCCAACAACGAGTCAAAGAAAAAGGGGTTGGCAGAATCGAGTTCAAATTCGTCGCGCTAATGGTCGAAGGAGGATAAGTGACCCAATGTTATCTGGAGATAATAGTTCAGGCATCGCCCGTGTACATGAAAGTACAATACATCATGATTCTGATGCTTGTACTTCAAATCTTGAAAGTAAATCTGCACAGTAAATTCTTCAAATCTTTTAAGTGATATGAATAACTTGCGCAACCACTGAATACAAATAAAATGTGATCAGGGAGTCGATCAAAGAGTTTTCAATACACTTACAACAAGTCAAGTAGCTATTGTACGAGTCAAAGATGATGACAATGGAAAAGCTCGTGTCCGTGATATTACTATATATGGACATTTTGGGGACTCACACAAAATTAACTAATATTATGGTTGTTACAATCCCTTGCAATTTACTCTATTGTTCCCATATGGGAGATTTGGTTGGCACGAAGGTATTCAGAGACATAAAATCACACTTTCAACCTGTGTCATTTCCTAACAAAGTTAATTCTGTAGCTGAATTCTTGAACAAGAGAATGAAGGTTTGCAAATATACCTTTTACTCAATTTTAAAAAAATTTCGACATGAATGTTCGAAATGAATAATGAAATTGGCGTTTCTAACTACTTAATGAAATGCCAAAATAGTCTCGACTTCTTGTAGAGAACATTATGCATACAAGTTACAAATTAGGCTTCTTGGTAAGTATTTATTGCTTCACGCTGATAGACTATATCAACAATATGCTGTAGATATGTATGTTAAGATTGAAACTACTAGATTACCTTGTTTTCGTAATAAGCAAAAAAGAATTTGTGATTAAATTTATCAAGACATTGTAGATAGTGTTCAAAATGGGGAAGCAATGGGTTCTAAAATTGAAAAAAAAATATTTTACTACAATCCTTTACATGTAACCCTAGAGATATGCTAAGGAGATTGTTACGCGTTTTCTATAACGTGATTTATACCGCAAGTATACGGTGTCAATTTTTGTAATATAATAATGGAGTTAGAGTGTAGAGTCCATAGGGATTGTCATTCAAATTTTTACTAAGTACTATAATTATATAGCCTCTATTTTTTCTAAATGAATGAATTTTATAATCAATGTTTTTTAAACTAATATGGTGACGAATTTAACAAATAAATGCAAGTTAGAACAATAATCAAGTGAGAAGGCCTAGAACTATCAAATATGATTCTCAATTAAATAATTATTTCTAATCAATTTTTCAAAATTTATAAGCAAGAACACTAACTTAATTTTACTCCCTCTCTAGAGTGTCGAGTAAAAACTATTCCTATAATTCAATTCCAATATCTCTATTCTGAATTAAAATATAGAATTTATCAAGTTCGTGGTTCTTAAATGGAACATGCTTCAAACGAACTATACTTTCTCTCGAAATCTATAATTTCCTAGGTTGTGTTATTTTTATGATCAGGCATAAACTCCCCTCTCTCGAGTGTTGGAATTGACTAACATCAAATTATTCAATTAGTGGTCAATTAATTGAAAGCATTAAAATCATAACACAAATAAACACATGCGAATATCTAATAGAAATAACTAAAATTAATCAATCCATATTCTCAAGTTTTTTGCTACAATCAAACTCTAGATAATGAATTTAGCTCATGATGTAATCTATGAAAATACTAAAATTCATATAAAAAGACGTAGAGAAGAGAATAGAAAAACTAGGATGTAGATCTTCAATTTCTTGTCTTATTCTTCTTTGTCTTGTTCTTGAATCATTTGCTATTTTTCCTCTTTGCATTCTTGAAGAATTGTGTAGAATTTCTCTTTGCCTCTTGAAGTGTTCTCCCCCTAGAATTAGATCTTAAATATTGTATTTGTAGTCTTTCAAAATCTTGGAAGGGTTGGAGTCGTATTGGGCCAAGAAAAGAATCCAAAAAACTAAAAAACCTTTTTCTCACCCAGTTGTTGTTGAATTTCAGTAACGGTGGCGTTGCAGCGCTCAGTTTCGAATGAAGATTTAGCACTGCACGTCTCTCAGTATTTTTATCATAACTTTTTATCTCGATATTGGATTGAGGCAATTCAAGATGAATTAGAAAGATAACTCTAAGGATTACAGCTTTGCTTCATATATAATTTTCTAAGTCGAACGTTTGTTATGTCAAAAATGAGTCTCAATATGAGACTGAAAATTCGAAGCATAACTTTTTCGGTTGGAAATTGATGTGTGATCATACTTTGCCTATATTTCATCAATTTGACTTCTTTCTTCATCCATTTGACTCCTAGCACTCTCGAATCTTCATTGTGAGGTCCGACATAACTTTGGAGTATTTTCACTTTAGTCCCCAAACTTTGGATCTCTTACAATTTAATCATCTTTTCCAATTTTGCCAACTCTTGCTAATTTCCTTTAATATAATCAACCTATATCACAACATCAAAATGCTCTAAACCTCGTAGAAATTAGTTAAATATCAAGTTTAGATGATATCTAAAGTATAAGTGAAATACACTCGTCGGAGATACATGGATGCAGTGGCTCTTATACAGCGTTATAGAAAACTAAATTTATTTTTAACTATAACTTGTAATTTGAATTGGCCAGAGATTAAGAAAGAATTGAAACATAATGATCTAATTGCACGTGTATTCAGAGCAAAACTAGAAGAATTAAGAAATGATTAAAATAAGAAAAATATATTAGGCCCTATTGTTGCTCATGTATATATAATTGAATTTTAAAATGGGGTCTCCCTCGTGCACATTTATCGTTGATTTTTAACTGGGCCTATAAGATCTCTTGTGCTCAACAGGTTTATAAGATAGTGTCTTGTGAAATTTCTGACAAAAATAAATATTCGCATCTTCATTATGTTATTGTTAAGCACAATATGCATAACCCTTGAGGAAATCAAATCCTAAAAATGTATGTATGGAGACAAATAACGGTTCTAAAAATAAATACCCGTGGGATTTTTGTAATACCACTATATTTGGTCATAATTCATACCAATTGTATAGGCATCGTGACGATGGTATTTCTATTAAGGTAGATACCAAATGTTAGGAAATCATTGGGTCGTACCACACAATAGAGTTAATTGTTTTAGTGGCCACTGTACTTTACCCATCGTCACGGCTTACTCATTGAACTTTACAATGTTTTCCAATAGCCATTCAACTTATCTCTGTTTCACTAAAATGGCCACCAGATGGACTCCATCCATGAAGATGTTGACGTGGAAGACGAAAAGCTGATTTGGCCATTAAAATTGGTAACATCTTGGACACGTGGACAACAAGCACCCAAACATAGCATTAGCTACAGTAAAAAAATGGCAAAATCCAAACAATTAACTCACTCAATTGAAATATGTTCATCCCCTCCACCCAAACTGAAGAAACCCAAGCCCTAGTCGTTGCTCCAAATCCCTCCACCCAAATTGAAGAAACCCAAGCCCTAGCCGTTGCCCCAAATCTATTTCCTTTGAAAAGTGTCTCCACCTTTGAATTGGAAAACACATTGACCTTTGATTCAGGTTACGGTTGTGCAAACCCAACACAATTAACAAACCCAACCCGTAATCCCCAAATCAATTTTGAACACAGTTGACGAAAGTGGAGGTAATTTTTTTAGAATGTACGTATTTTTGTTTCATAATTGCTGTAGATTGAGTTGTCGAGTAAATGGGAAGTGTATGTTTGACATGTCCAAAAAGAAAACTCCCACTTTCACCATCACTTTAATCGGTATTTTAGATGAATGTCTTGCATTTTGCTTATTAAAATTTTTGTTCTTAGAACTCAGAGATACCAAAACTTTTCAGTATGTTATTATTTCTGTTTCATAATTGCTGCTGTTTGAGTTCTTCAGTTAATGGGAAGTGTACGTTTGACATGGCCAAAAAGAAAACTCCCACTTTCACCATTCACTTCAATCGTTATTTCATATGAATTTCTTACATTTTTGCTTATTATGTGTCATGATGACGATCCAAATTTCATAGATTATGATAATGATGTTGCATCTAATGAAGATGAATTATTGTACGACAAAAATGTGAATGATGGGATTAAGTTGGGTTGGATGGATGTGAAAGGGAAGTGGAGGATGAATCGATTGAGGGTAATGATATTGAAGTAGATGATTTGGAATATCCATCATCGGAGGAGCTATTGTCCCAATGCTCTTCCGATGAAGAGAGTGGTTATCAATTTCCTGAATTTTCGTTCGATTCAAGAATGAAGAATCCACATTTTGAGGTCGGACAATTATTTAGTTTCGCGGTTAAGTTTCGAGAGGCAGTGAGAACATATGGTACGATGAATGGATATAATGTAAAGTTTAGGGTAAATGAGGATAGAAGAGTACAAGGAGCTTGCAAAATAGGCTATACATGGAGGATATGGGCATCTGCAATTGATGCTTCCGAGCGACTACAAGTGAAATCTTACACAGCGGAGCATACGTGTAGTCACAACAAATTTAATAGACATTGCAATTACGTTTTTTTAACAAAACGATATATTGAACAATTCAAGGCAGACCCCGATTGGAAGACGGAACTTATTTTGGCGACGGTAAAAAAAGATTTTCGTACAAATATTAGTTGAAATGTGGCATGGAAGATGAGAAGATATGCCAAAGAGATGTTGGTAGGGACCATACAAGATCAGTTTAGACTTTTGAGGTCCTGCGCAGCCGAGGTGCTACGAACAAATGTTGGGTCTACAGTGATTATCGCATTGCAGCAACAGGTGTTTCAGGGGATCTACATTTGTTTCAGCTGCTGTAAAACAGCATTTATGTATGGTTGTAGGAAATTGGTTATAGTTGATGGTTGTTACCTACGGGGTTGTTTTTGAGGAATATTGCTAACAGCAGTTGGCCTCGATGCTAATGATTGTATACACCTGATTGCATACGCTGTTGTTCAAAAAGAGAACACGAACACTTAGAGATAGTTCATGAAGTATCTTGCGGATGAAATTGGGATGGACAATGGTAGAGGTTGGACATTGATGATGGACAAACAAAAAGGTTTACAGAATGTAACAAAGGAGTTGTTTCCGGAGGCTGAGCACAGATTCTGTGTACGACATATGTACACAAACTTCTTCAATCGAGGTTTTAAGGGAAAATTCTAAAAAATTACTTATTTCGTGCTGCAAAATCGACAATAGTTCCGACTACCGGCATTGGATGCAGCATATTAGGCAACTGAACGAAGATGCATACAAATGGTTGATGGAAAGGTATCCGCAAGAATGGAGTAGGTCTCATTTCTCCGTTCATACCAAGAGCGACATCCTTTTAAATAATGTTTGCGAAGTGTTCAACAAGACATTACGAAGTGATAGAGAGAAGATGATTATTATGATGCTTACTTCAATTCAATTAAGCTTCATGAATCGGATTCGTAAACGTCGAGACAATATGATGTGATACACTGGTCATTTGTGCCCTAAGATCAAAAGAAAACGTCACAAGATTGCGGAAAAATCTCGAAAATGCACATTGCACTTATCTGGTGGGCCTAAATGGCAAGTTGATTGCAGCTTTGGAACATACGTTGTGGATCTTCAAGAACGAACATGTGCTTGTAGAGAATGTGAGCTAACTAGGATTCCATACAAGCACACAATGTCCATCATAAGAGAGTGTAGGAACGATCCAGAAAATTACGTTGACAACTGCTACACAATCGAGACATATATGAAATGTTACGAAAACATCTTGAACCCCATTAACGGGATGAGGTTATGGCCACGTGAGGAAATCATGGGTAAAATTTTCCCTTCGTGGACTGTCTCACGGAAGTGAAAGAGGCAGGTAAATAGGAGAAAGGGGGCAGACAAAGATGTGGTTGTGCATTCACAAGGAAAATCTTACATTCGAAGAGAGGGTCGGGTGAAAATGACATGTTCAACCTGCGGAGCTAGTGGTCACAATAAACGATATCACGATATACCCGATGCACCTAATGCCGATGTAAGCATAACATTTGTTTTTTTGCAAGCATTTCTAGCTATGTAAATATATTAAGATTCATTTATGTTGTAACTGGATTGGTTTGAAGCTGAGTTAGAACCGTGGTCAAATATGACAATGTAGTAGGTAATGAACAGGTAAATTCTCTTTTTTTTTTTTTACAAGGCTGTAGCGTTCAAGTTAGAAAAATCCATCACACGATTGTAGCTGCTTTGTTTAAATCTAAATTTTTTATTTTGTTATAGGAAAATATGGTTGCCAAAAGAGTGCCACGTAGGAAGGGATTACCATCAACCGACAGCCTGATCGATGGATAGAAATTCCAATTCATGCATACTCCCATGGCAGACAAGGAACTGCAAAGTGGGAGCCTCACATCTGGACCAGCTGCCAACTTACTTAGTGTTAGTGTTCCTACCACCGAAGTGAATTTTGATGTGATCATCGATGAATTGAAAAGCATTAATGCAGAAGAATCGTCGCGGTTGAGGGTAAAAAGGGCACGAAAAAGAAGAAACGTGAAGATGTCAACGGCCACGTCCTAGCAATCCTTTTAATTTTTAATTTTTTTGAAGCAGTCATAGTTAGGTGCTTTTGTATAGATGTATCATCTTAACAAGTGATTAGGTTTGTATTTTGTTGGCTGCTTTGTGTCCAGAAAAGTTGTGTGCAATGTTTGAATCATGAAGGGCACACCTACATTATGCATGTAGAAACAAATGTAAACTTGCTTTGATTCTCAGGTGACCCATATTCCGTTGAACCAGTGGATCTTTTTTTGGAATGTTTATTAATGCTCATATTAGTAGGAGTAAGGGGTTGGAATGTTTATTAATGCTCATATTACTGGAAGAACCATAAGATGACATACCCATATACATTGAGGATAGTGCACCAGAGCCTACATAGGGAGCTGAGGACAAGAAACTTTGGGGTGATTGCATAGTCTTGACAGTAGATTTCTGAAAGAGATTTGGTTGAAAAATTGATAAAAATAAATTCATAATCTAGAACTTGAAGAAAGAAATTAATTGGAAAAGGTGAAAGCTAATAACGAAGTGGTTATTCATTTTATAAGTGATAGTAACATAGCGGAAATTCATTTCTGCAGATACATCATATGAACTAACCATATAAACATTGCGTGGTAATAAAGTATTAATAATACACAAGTCATATTTAGAGAATATGATTTGGCTATTAAAAATGACCAGAAATGCGCCCCCAAATTTCTAAGCTAGCATTTTCTTTTGGAAAAAGAAGAGGGAGGTAGAAAGATGACAACGAAAACTTAAAAAAAGAAACAGTTACCATATAGATAGCATTTTTGGAGCATATATATAGAACTTAATCTGCTATAATGGTACCACTATGCCTTCATGTACTACAACTACTAGTGCCGATTACATGAGCATGAAGTTTGAAAACTACAATGTACATATTTTAATTGTCTATTACATAGTTGGAAGAAATTTATGGAAGTCTTCCATTTCCTTTCTCATTGTCCTCGGTAGCTCCTTTTCCCTTATGAATCGTTATATTGATAGATATCTCCAATTGTTCTTCTTCTATTAACTGAACGGCTGTCTTCAATATAGATGCTAAATCTTCAATCGGATCATTCGTCTTCGATTTAACACCGGACTCACCTTCAAATTGCAAAGGTATTTCTTGCGACGATGATGGATCATCTGTCCACTTAAAATAAACAATGTCTCTAGTACAACATAAGAATAAACGACCTATGTTTTTTGTCTTATTTTCTACCACCATACATTTCACAAAGCCCAATCCACATTCTCGACATCTTGTCTTTGTTGGGCATTCCGCCAACATGTGCCCACGCATCCTATAGCTATGACAAATACCCTTGTTTCTCCCTGCCATTTTGCAGTTGTATGTTGTACTGAACAAAGAAATTCAAAGAAATTTACCATGTTTCATAAGAATGCAGTAGTTTAAATCTTAGGAAGATAAAGAAGCAATTATTTGTTAATAATTACAAAAACATCCATATGTCAACAAAACTCAGAACGAGTAATTCAGAATGCACTTCCACACTTTGTATTCTCCGTAACATGAATATGCTTATCCAATCACACGGTGTGCCCGTTAGTATTGAAATTTTAAAGCAACAACACAATTTCATAGAATTTTTATATCCTGCAATAGTTTTCATCCAGAAATTTAAATATAATGAACGCCATCTCAAATATATGCAGTAGTTTACCATAAACCCACACATACACTCCTGTCTAATTGAATGCATTTCATCTAGAAATTTAAATATAATGAACGCCTTCTCAAATATATGCAATAGTTTACCATAAACCCGCACATACACTGGTGTCTAATTGAATGCAAATACTGACCTGAGATTCCTAATTACGGTTGTAAGAGTAATCAAGCCAAGAATGATGTGGTAGCCTTCCCTAAGTAGCTCACCATCTACATTTGTCTGTGAATCACAAATCAATTCTGTAGGTTAGAATCGAGAATGCATTCTCTTATGTTCGAAAATGATTTGGGTGTCTGTGTTCGAAATTGATTTGGGGATTATAAGTTGGGTTTGGTAATTGTGTTGTGATTGCGCAACCGCAACCTGAATCAAAGGTCGATGGGTTTTCCAATTTGAAGGTGGAGACACATTTACTTGGGTGGAGGGATTTGGGGCAACGGCTAGGGCTTGGGTTTCTTCAGTTTGGGTAGAGGGGATGAACGGGTTTCAATTGAGTGAGTTAATTGTTTGGGTTTTGCCTTTTACTGTAGCTAAGGCTCTGATTGGGTGCTTTGTCATCCACGTGTCCAAGATGTTACCAATTTTAATAGCCAAATCAGCTTTCCGTCTCCATGTCAACATGTTCACGGATGGAGTCCATCCGATGGCCATTTTAGTGAAACGGAGATAAGTTTAATGGCTATTGGAAAGCAATGTAAAGTTTAATGGGTAAGCTGTGACGATGGGTAAAGTACAGTGGCCACTAAACAATTAACTCCACACAACACTTATTTAGGTGCGAAATTTGATTCCACATCAACGTTGAAGTATGTTCTTCTATAAAAGCTTTAAAATATTTATACAAATATGTACACAAAGGACATGTTCATATTACTTATTCCATTGGTATAAATGAAATCAATGAGGAAATTGATTATATATCTACTTACCAATCTGCTAGGTGGATATCTCTACCTGAAGCTATGTGAAGAATTTTCTCTTTCAATTTATCCGAAATATATACATCTGTTTATTCTTTACAGCTTCATATTGAGGATCATCAACAAATAACATACAATGATCAAGACGATTTATCTACTATTCTTCAAAATGAAAATATAAGAAGAACTATGTTGACCGAATTCTTTCGCGTAAACGAAACAAAAGAACTTGCTAGAACTTTGTCGAGATTTCCCATCACACTTTGATTGGAATGCAAAACAAAAAAAAAATTGACTCTTACAAATATACAAANAATGAAAATACAAGGAGAACAATGTTAACTAAATTTTTCCAATTGAATAAAGCAAATGAATTTGCTCGAACGCTTTTGTATCGAGATATCCCAACATATTTCATTCGGAATGCAAATAACGAAATTTGGACTCCTAGAAAGAAACAAATTGTTATAGGACGAATTGTCTCTGCGAATCCTTCAGAAGGAGAACGATATGTCCTTCGCATTCTTCTTAATCATATTAGACGACCAATATCATTCAATAATTTGTGAATTGTCAATGGGGGTAACTATTGTTGCGTATCAAGAAGCAACGTTTCTACTTGGTTTATTAAGTAGGGATAATCACTCTGAAGAATGTAAGTTGTATGAAATACCTACTTTTTTAAGACGTCTCTTTCCTATGCTTCTTACTCTTTGCAACCCTAATGATCCGAAGTTGTTGTGTACAAATTTAAGGATTATATGATTGACGACTACATAAATGAAAATATACTTATAGAGGCAGCTAAACTACGGGCTTTAAAGGAAATTAGTTCTATTTTAGAATCGTGGGGTAAAAGAGATAAATGACTACAAAATTATACCATTCAATTTGAACATAGACGAGAATGAAAGGTTGAAGAGAATAATTGAAGAAGAGACAACTAATTTGAATGTTGAAGGGGGCCTTGCTATATGTATCAACATTAAATAAAGAACAACAATTTACATATTACATGGTTATGGAAAGAGTAAAATCAGAATCAAATGGTGCTTTCTTCATTGAAGGTCCAAGTGGGACACAGAAAACCATTTTTGTAAGGTCGGAAAATTTAATTGATTTAGCAATCGCATCATTTGGAGTATCTGCATCTTTATTATTTGTGAGGTCAAACATGTCATTCAAGATTTAAAATTCCTTTGGAAAAAATTGGTAAAGTAATTTGTTTTATTAGTAGTCAGCTTTAGGGAATTTTTTAAAAATGTCTATGTTAATCATTTGGGATGAAGCACCTATGGTAAATCATTGTGCTGTCGAAGCTATACACAAAATGCTTGGAGATATTATTAATTGTAATTTACTCTTCGGTGGAAAAGTAATGGTGCTTGGAGGAGATTTTTGACAAGTGCTCAGATGAGATTTTTGACAAGTTCTACTGGTTGCACGGAAAGGGAAAAAAAAGACATTGTGAAAGCTAGCTTAGTTTTCTCTTACCTATGGCCTTCATATTTCCATCTACCATTAGTCGGAAATATGTGGGCGAAGTTTGATCCCACATTGTCATTACTTGCTAAGAATCGGATATGGAACAAAAAGAGAACATACTAGTAGATGTATCAAATTTCTAGACATAGTTTTTTCATTTGAGGATGAAATTACATCTCTAAAGGAATTAATACATCATGTTTTTCCTAGTATAGAAGCATCTACTGATAATTTACATACGATGGCAAATCGAGTGATTTTTACACCTACAAACGTATGTGTTGATCGAATTAATAGAATTTTACTTGAACAAATCCATGGACAACTTTATACATATTATAGTTTTGATAAAGCAATTGATAAATCAGAATAGAGCTTACAAGAAGATTTCTTAATTACCTTGACTTCGAATGGTATTCCGTCGCATGAATTAAGCCACTTTTTGGTACATATTTATTTTAAATATATTCTTTCAAAACTCATTTCCAACGACGCATTTTTCAATAAAATAATATTTTCCATCACATCAATAATTTTTCCTTACTTTTTAACCACATATTTCTCATCATATCACCATTTAAAATACATTCTTTTCTCAATAATATCCATCAAACACTCCCTAAAGTAAATATCATGTGATGTTATTACGAAATATCAATTCTTCCAAAGGGTTATACATTGGGACATGCCTTAGTTGTTGCAAATTTGAAAAGAACATAATTCTTGTTGAAATTACATCTAGGAATGTATGTCTTCTTACCAAGGATTCCTTTTATACCTTTGAAAAATTATCGAAACTCAATTCCATTCAAAATGAATCAATTTTCAATTAGACCATTTTTTGCAATGACGATAAATAAAGTAGAAGGTCAAACACTTAATTTCTTCAGCTTACTTCTTCCAGAACCAATTTTCTGTCATAGTCAGCTTTATGTGGTGTAATCAAGAGAAAAAACAAGCACATTTATAAAAGTTCTAATGAAACCATTAAATACTGACAGCTTACACGACACATGTATGAAAAATGTTGTCTACAAGGAAATTTTTTCTGTGATACTTCACATATGTAGATGGTCTTTGACATATCTTCATCCAACTCGTGTGAGAAAAGTAAGGAAAATTCTTTCATCTTCCACGGAAACGTTTATATTTTTTGCCTATATAGGAATAAGTACTATTATATTTCTGTTGTTAATTTGCGTAAACCATTAAGAGAAGTGGACAACGAGTTGTGGGGAAACAGGGTGCTCCAAAAGCTGAGCCTGAGAAGAAGGAATTTATAAACCTGAAGATGACAGCTCTAATTGTCATTTGTGCTAATGAAGAAGATAAAAGCAAGAGGAGTGCAAGAACATCATCACAGAGTACAAAAAAACTCTCACCGGGATCCTCAAAGCTTCAAACAAGGTTCCCATTTCAATCCTGTTTCTTCTTTTTTATTTTTTTTCTTTTCCTTTTTCTAAAAAAAAATTATTTAGAAGTATTTTCAATTTTTTAGGTAGTTCATTCCAAATTTATCGAGAAAGGGATTAGTTTGTTGTTTTATTCTGAAGCCACATTACATAATTTAGTCCTACTCCTAACTTATCAATTGTTCTAGGGTGCTTGTGGAATTACCAAGAAATTAAAGGATCCATAGTTAACATTCATGCGGCAGACGTGGATAATGAATTGGTAGCCACGGAGTATATAATCAACTTGTACAATATATATGATCAATAGACTACGATATATAGTTTTTACGTATCGAAATTTTATTTAACTTTCTTTGGTCCTTATTTTTAAATATGAAACATTTCATCAAATTTTACCAAAATTTATTAAACAAGTAATTTTTATCAAAAACCAGAGAAGTACTTAGTCTTACTCCGACCCAAAGCCAGGTGTTAGGGCCTAAAACAGCAGATACTGGTCTGTCTAGAGTGCTTGGCTTGAACCATATGCTCCAGTCGAGCTTCTGGCTGTCTTGTGAAGAACCCTTCTCCCGAGTTACATAGGCTTGGATTTGTAATTGCAGTTGAGAAATGTCGTAACTTGTGCCTGAAATCGGAAGGAGAAACTCTAGCATTGCGAGATCTTCAGTTTTCTTGAATGCAGAGACGAGGAGTATTCTTGGGGTTTTACAACTTCTTGTGTTTGCTGTTAAGAATTGGGGTTCCATCTTAAAAGGTCAACCTTATTAAGAGGAGTAACCCAATCCTTTATAAGTTGATTTATATTTACATCTTTATTCGATGTGGGATTCTATCCCTTAACATGCCCCTGCAAGATGGTGGTTCATTTTGAGCAGACCAATCTTGAAATTCGTATGCTCACTTTTTGGAATCTTAACCGGATCGAATTGCTCGTTAGAGCTTAATGGGCTCTGATACCATGTTAAGAATTGGGGTTCCATCTTAAAAGGTCAACCTTATTAAGAGGAGTAACCCAATCCTTTATAAGTTGATTTATATTTACATCTTTATTCGATGTGGGATTCTATCCCTTAACATTTGCTATGAAAATAAGTTCCCGAATGATGGATATGAACGGTGTGATGCCACTCCCACCACTTATCATCACCAGCTCATCGTGCCTACAAAAGAGTTTTCGTTGAGTTATATTATGCGGTCGATATAGAAAACTCGATGATAATTTGGTTCTCTGGTAACCTTAAATAGGAGGTTGATGGAGGTCCATAAGGTCCTTCGATGGAGACTTCAAGTCGATCCATTGGAGTTGAAGATGCAAGCTTTTTATACAGATTCTGAGACCAGTTTCCTTCACTTTTGACGACAATGCTGATCTTATCAGGATCAATTTTAGAATTTGATGTAACTGTAAATGGATGCCATTGAATCTGGGATATGCTCTTCACATTTATGAATATAATGCTTCCTGGATTGTACTTTAATCCTGGCAGTAAAAGTAATACAAAAATGAGCAAAATATAAGTCCTTAAATAGGCAAAGTTTATTTTTACCTGGATCTTTGGAGAAGTTCAATTCGACAGCCTGGCAAGGTAAAACACGAGTAGAGACTAAACGAATACGTTGCTGGGATTGTAAGAATCTTAGGTATCGATCAATTAGGAAGATATAAAACCCGGGAAGTGAAATGCAAGAATATGAAAATCCCACATTCTCTCTCTCTCTCTCTCCCTCTCTCCCTCTCGTTTTCCCTCTTGCCATACACACACACGGTTGCAATAATGGGACAAATGGTAGTTAAAGCCAAACATTATGTTACCAAATTGGGCTAGTTCAATCCACTTAAATGGGATAAGTAACTGGGCCACACAAACCTAAGAATGAAACCGATACAAAACAGGCCAATATACCACAACTAAACCCTGAACACATATCTGACGTTTGTTTTAAATTATCGTCCGAATTAATTGGGCATCAAAACCTAACAACATTCAATCGAAATTCTTAATTTCGCCTAAATGGATGCATATATGATGTTTTATTGAAATAAATTTGTCAATCACACCTACTCATGTAGGAAATCAAACACACTAGAGCTGGATTGTCTACTACTGCATTTAACAAACTGGAAAGGTACATGGATACAAATATCGATATAAGTACAATTCTAAATATACTAACCCAATAGATATTTATTCCATTCTGCGTTCAATACTTATGTTGTTTATGTATATTAAACTCTTGCTATTGACGTTCGCCAGAAAAGAATTATCCAAACTCACTGTTAAGTATAGTTTTTACACTCATTCAAAATCCTAAAATTGATATTTTATTATTCTTTGAATAAAATTCTATCTAATTTATGTTATATTGCATCTTTGTAGGTAAAACTTTATATTGGATGAAGAATTGGAGAAAAGAAGTGAAAATTGGCAAAAACAATTGGCAAGATCCAAAGTTTAGGAACTAAAGTGTAAATACTCAAAAGTTGTGTCAAAGCTCAAGATGAAGATTCGAGAATGCTAGGGGTCAAATGGATGTAACTAGAAGTTAAAAGGAGTGAAATATGACCAAAATAACAAATCAATTTTCAATAGCACAAGGATGTTCCAGATTTTCAGCTGGAGATTGAGACCCATTTTTGGTCTAGTAAACATTCGAATTTGAAAATAGCTATTTCTAGGAAAGTTATATCTCTTTGAGTTACTTTTCCAACTCATTTTGAATCACCATAATCGGATATTAGGAGAGAAAGTTATGACAAAAACACTAAAGAAGGCGCAGAGTTTGGAACAGCGCCCAAGCGTTGTCTTACCTAGAAAAACAACGTTTTTGCAGATTTTCAGCGCCCAGGCGCCACCCTAGTATTTGACGCGACGCCTAGGCACTGCCTCATAGCGCTTAGACGCTGCACCGCACAACTTAGGTTTTTGCTATTCAGGCCGCGAGAAGTCCAGAAAAAGACTCCAAATTGGCCAAGAACATATAGGGAAGTATAAATAGACCTAAGGAGGCACTAATAAAGGGTTCCAAAAACATTGAGAAAGTGGGATAGAATGAGAGATCGAAGAGCCCAATTCAAAGAAGAGAATTATAACGGAATTCAAGTTTAAAGCATTGATTGGGAGCGAAAAAAGATCTTGGTGCAAGATTCAATTCGTTTCTACATCTTTATTAAAATCCGATGATGCATTTCATTACTTTTTATTTTTATTTTTATATTATGAGTAACTAAACTTCTGATTAGAAAAAACAATGTAGTCGACTTGTGATCCTTTATTTTTCTATTCAAAATTTATGTGATTTATTCTTATATGTGTTGGTTTTA
>CAIGRP010081952.1:0-43481 GCA_903798385.1 Fraxinus cuspidata | reverse complement strand
CCCACAGTTACCCGCCCTTTAATGTTTTTCTTTACAGGAAGTAATATCTAATTTGATTAGGGGATTTTGTACTGAATCGTGATCTGTAAAATGGGAATTTTTGGGGGATTTGTAATTTATGACCTAAGTATGTATAGTTAAATTTGACGGTTTTATTTTTATTATTGCACTTTTTAGGACCAAAAAAATGGAATTCTAGTATTTTTGTTTAATTTTTTCGAGGGGAGGGGGGGGGGGGGGGGGGTGGAGAAGAGGGGGATAGGGGAGAGCGGGGGGGGTTTTTTTTTTTGGGGGGGAGGGGGGGGGGGGGGGTGATGGAGAAGAGTGAGATAGGGAAGAGCGGGGAAGGATTTATTGATAGGAGTAAGGTGAGGATTTTGGTTTGCGATAACGATACGAAGAGTTCCGAGGAGGTTCTTACGCTTCTCTGTAAATGTTCTTATCAAGGTAATATTCTTTTTTGTCATTTCTTATTTTTTGCTTAGATTATTTCTCGATTTGGTCTGTGCTTTAATTATGAGTTCAGGTTTATATGCGCATTTTTATTGAATTTTCTGTGAAATTTGATTCTGTTTCTGAATTACTTAGTTCATCGGTTGGGCTATATGGAGTACTTAACCTGAATTTTTTTGTATTGGAGAGAACATGAAGCTTATGTTTTACCTGAATAAAATCATTACAAATCATTATGATTCTTCAATTGAGAGTGCTTTATGACTGTACACCCTTAGTAGTTGAAGTCAGCAGCCAGAGGGGTCAGAGAAGAGGTAACCTACATAAGGTTTAAAAGCATCCTTGCTTGGAGGAGGTATACATGAAATTTTGTCTTTATGTCTGCTATAGCAATATATTAGCCAATCTACTAATTGCTAGTGAGCTCTATTGACTCTCCTAAATACCTCCTAATAGTTGGGGAACTTCTATGACTTTAAAAGCTTATGGGAAAACTACCCAGCTAACTATCTCCCAATCATTCGTATTAGCTTCTCCTGTGTCAATCTATGCATTTAAATGACAAGATGATATTCACACGCTTGTTCTGAATGTGAATAACTCGTGATTTTCAGTGACTTCAGTGAGGTCTCCAAGACAAGTGATTGATGCACTAAACGCCGAAGGGCCTGACATAGATATCATTCTTTCTGAAGTTGACCTTCCTATGTCCAAAGGACTGAAGATGTTGAAATACATCATGAGGGACAAAGAGTTGCGACGCATTCCGGTGATCAGTAAGTTCAACTTTTGTTTCTTTGTGCATCTTGTTAAGATCTTTGTGTTTATGCGATAATATGTTGATTTTCATTCTCTTGATGCTTAATTCCAGTGATGTCAGCACAAGATGAGGTCTCGATTGTTGTCAAGTGCCTGAAATTCGGAGCAGCTGACTATCTTGTCAAGCCATTACGAACCAATGAGTTATTAAATCTGTGGACTCATATGTGGAGAAGAAGGCGAATGGCAAGTACACTTTAATTATGTTTCTTATTTGTTTCCAAAGTATACATGTAAGTGGAGTTAAGGTAGTATTTCAGATGTCATAATTCAGACACATCCAAAGTAGATGTGAAAAACTAAAAGACCAAAGTTTTATGCTATCTAATCATTCAAATAGAAACACATTTTATTCATGGATTCTGATACTAACTCAATTTAACACTTCTTTATTTTACATGTTCATTTTGAAATTGCGTACCTGGGATGTCATGAATATGTAGTAATGTGCTCTTATGCACTGTAATTTAGTCATCATTTACTTCTTTGTCTCAATTTTTATTTAACTTTCTGCATCTCTTCTTTACATGGACAGCTTGGACTAGCAGAGAAGAACATTGTGAATTATGATTTTGATATGGTTGTATCGGATCCTAGTGATGCTAATTCCAACAGCACTACTCTGTTCTCCGATGACACGGATGACAAGTCTCGAAAGAGTATCCATCCGGAGGCTTGTGTTTCGACTCATCAGGAAGATGAGGTGAGTTTGACATGGAGGTCTAGGTAATGATTCAAAAAATCTAAATATATGCTTAATCTGAAATCATAGATGGTGCGGATTAGTCTTGTTGATGCATTATGTTGCAAATTTGGTCATACAAGAGAACATTAGGCATCTGAAAATTTCTTCTTCTAATATCTGTCATTGAAGTAAACTCTAGCAGTGACTGTGTCATTCTACTTTTTTTTTATGTAGTGGATGTTAGTCTTGCTGATGCATTAGGTTGCAAATTTGGCCATACAAGAGAACATTAGGCATCTGAAAATTTCTTCTTCTAATACCTGTCATTGAAGTAAACTCTAGCAGTGACTGTCATTCTACTTTTTTTCAATGTAGTAGATGAAGTTACTTTTTGCATTGCTTTTTTTTTTTTTTTTGGGTTCAACTTTTTTTTTTTTTTTTGCATTTGTTTTTTTTTTTTTTTTTAGTGTAGGCACTTTTATTTTTTAATGCATTACCTCATTCAGTTAGTGCGTGTAGCACTGTGGCTGGGTGTGGGTGTGGGTGGATGTGTGTTGAGGGGTGAAGGAAAGTTGAGCAAAGCATATGCAATATATTTTTGTTTAGAGTAGAACCCAGGTTCTGATGCTCAAGAGAACAGTTTTTGTCCCTTGAAACTAAGAGTAGCTACTTAAATAGCTAAAAACCCGGCCTCACCTAGACAGCATGTTCAGTCCACTTGTAATATGATTTTTCCACCCTTTGTGATCTACAAAATGAATGGTTTCTACTGGCTCTATTGACACATGGATGCATTGGTATTCAAGTTCCTTCTGAGTTTCCACTGCACACTCCATTTCTCAGCTTCTAGAGTCATTCGAATACAAACTAGGGATCAAATGGGATGTTTTTGCTGGAAGTTCAAACTCTCCTTATCATATTTTAACATTGTCATGTGATAGTTTGTTTCAACCAGAGATTATTGACCATAATTTTCAAAATAGCAATTTATGCTGTAATAAACAAGCAACTCTATTTTTTGATAATCTTTAAGTGACATTATAACCGTATGCATATGTTCATTTCTACTTCTACATTTCCAGAGTAATGCTACTGCTACTGCTACTCCTATTGAGACTCCAATTGGGGCCTCTTCAGAGTGTCAGCCTGATGTGCCAGGAATTAGTGACAGGCAGACAGGTAAATGGCTTTCGTGATTTTAAATCAACTTACAATTCATAAAGAATGAGTGTGCTGTCCAGATACTCTGTGCACGCCGCTGTTATAATGTATTTTTTCACAATGCTTTTAAGTTTGGTCTAACTTTTCTATTACATGGCTATTTATATTTAAATTGATGGTCACTTGATCATCATTTTTGTTTATTTAATGAACCTCAGTCTTTTATATTCCTTTACTGGACACAGGCGGAGAAGTGCTTCATTCACTATTCTCTATTCATGTGGCCAAATAGCTTCCCGGATTTATTGGTGTTGCTAATTTGTAATTAGACGCATCAGAGTTTTAGAATTTGAAAATAAAATTCTTTAGTTGAGATGAGAAGAAAAAATATTGTTGAACTCTATGTATTCAAGATGACAAACATTCTGTTAAAAACTTAAATGAAATAGCAGTGCAGGCATGCTTTTGAAGTAAATTTTAGTATATGAATAGTAATTTGTTAGACTGAACTTAGAAAAAGGAATTAGATTGTTGTTTATTGAATGGGGTATATATTCGTTAACTATGTGAATGGCCATGTCACTTAAAGATTAAAGGTCTCACTTCCATTACGAGGAGATATTTCTAAGTGGTCATCCAATTCTTGTAAATAATTTCATCCTGCACCATATTTTATCTTCCTATAAAAAATTTGAGACAGTTCTCTGGATAGGCTGAATTCAAATTAACTTGAATATCTTTCAGCTTTTGATTTTCAGTCATTTTTTTCTCGTTTGTCATAAGTTTCACATTATTGTACTTTGTGATTAGTTAAAAAATTTTTGGATGTGCATTGAATTTCTTGTGAAGATTTTGACTGGATCTCCCTGCCATAAATCAGTAAATAATTAAGGATGATCCAGATAAGTTGCTAGACACAAGCCTAATGATACCCTTCTAAATGGGTCCTGAAAGTTGTTTACCATGTGATACGCTCCATAATGCACTAGAAATATATTTGTTTAGCATTACGAAGCGAAGGATTTCCAACTTTTGCCTACTTATTCAAGTTTTCTGATTTCCCGTTATACATGCCTAAAAATCTGTCAGGGAAAATTTCGTCATTTCCAAAGAAGAGTGAGTTAAAGATAGGCAAGTCTTCGGCCTTTTTCACATACATCAAATCAAGCACACCAAAAAGCAACAACCAAGGGGATGCCTCTGTTTGTGAAAATGTGCCTCAGAACTTGAGGATCAAGGAGAAGCTCACTTCAATGAATGGGCAAGTGGGTGCTGATATCCAAGGACATGACAACAGAGATTCTGTGGAAAGTCATTCTCAAGGAGATGATTATCCAAGCAGTAATAGTATCCCTGATTCTTTTTCTATGGAGAGATCTTGTACGCCTCCCATATCGCTGGAAACCTCTCAACAGAGGAACTCAAACAAGGAGTTTTCTCAGGTGCATATGCATCCAAGAAATGGATCTCCCAATGACGGTGTAGGTTTCCATACAAATCCTGCCTATCCTTATTATATGTCAGGAGTAATGAATCAATTTATGATGTCATCAGCGGCTGTGTATCGAAAGAACCCACAACCACAAGATCTGCACAACCACAGCAATTCTGCTATATTACCTCAATACAATCAAAATCCACACTATGCTAGTCATGTCCCTGGAATGGCATCTTATCCTTACTATCCTGTTGGTATATGCCTACACCCTGGCCAGATGCCTACAACAATGCACACATGGTCGTCACATGGAAGTGCATCCTCTAATGAAGGAAAGTTAATCAATGTTGATCGTAGAGAGGCCGCTTTAATGAAATTCAAGCAGAAGCGGAAGGAAAGATGTTTTGACAAGAGGATCAGGTATGTCAACCGTAAACGACTTGCGGAACGTAGGCCTCGTGTGAAGGGACAGTTTGTTCGAAAGGTAAATGGGGTTAATGTAGATCTTAATGGGCTACCGGCATCAGCAGAAGATGATGATGAAGAAGAGGAAGATGGTGAGGAGGAGGACCAAACAGCTAATATGGATTCTTTGCCAGAGGATGATGCTCGTCACTAATAAACTTCATTTAGAAGGTATACACTCTTTCTGGGCATTTTCCTTCATCATGATACAGCTATACTTGAGGGTTTCTCATGTCTTAATCTTTCTACAGGATGCAGTCTATAAATTTATGTGGTTGTGTGATGTTGGTTAATATTCCATACAAGGCAGTGGCCCTCCTTCGAGTTTCTAGCCAAGTGCTTCTCCTTATCCACTAGATTGGCAACTTGATGTACCAGATTGCAATCTCTTATATTAAACCGAATCCACTCACTTGTTCACATTGGCTGAGAGGTTTTGAGCTTGTAGAGCCCTTCTTAAGAGATTCTCACCAGGGCCTGGCACCAGACTCCTTTCATAATCTCTTCAGTCTGACCGAAGTGGTTTTCTTGAATACTGGATTTTCTGTGACCTCTCATTAGAGGAAAAGGTAAAATTAATGTGTGGTGTCATTGTTTAAAAACAGACCATTGTGACAGTTTACGAAAAACTTTATAATGTTAACATGTGGTCTGGATATGACCTGGCTGCTGCTCGTGATTTGGGGCGTCACAAGGTCGCATCTAAACTATAGGAAAAATTTGCTTTCAAGTACTTTGTTGCCTCGTTAACTACTGCTCTTTTAGGATAAAAGTTTACACTATTGGCATACTAGTCCTTGTTCATGATCAATTTTGATACTTGTCGAGAAAGGTTTGGTGAGTTGCATCTGCATATCCTCAATTTGTTAATATTTTCCTGCCATGATGATTGAAACGATATCGATTAAGTTTCAAATTCAAGGCATGACTAGTGATGCATAGACATTTAAGCGGAAACACACCTACAAAGGTGCCCTCAGTAGTTGGATTGGGCAGTAAAATCCCCATGTTTCTTTGTATTTCCACTGCATAATGTGTTCACAGTACAATGTAAAGTTCCACTCTAGATCATCTTCCTGCTACTATCGTTGGTTTTTGCTAAAACTAGGTTCTGTTAGATGTGCATTGGTTGCATTGCGGATTCTTTGATCTGGATTGTCTGATGGTCGGGTTCTGTATGTTTTGATTGGTTTGGCTTGTTGTGTTTTGTATGCTATGTGGACTGGAAACTCCAAGCTTGTTGGCGGATCTTTTGCACTGGTACCACATTCCAGCCGCTGAACATTGCTTGAGAGGAGTTGTCGAGCTGCTTAGACTACGGTGAAAGGATACTCGAACCAAAGAAACCCAAGAGCATTTTCTTGGTACACTTGAACTATTCGAAAGCCTGCGCAATTCAGAATTTGGTACTAAATTATGGTGGTGCTATTGAATTTTCATGGAAAAACTTGGGCAGTCAGAATCTTTTTCTTTTTCTTTTTCCTGTGCAAGCAGTCAGCAGTCTGAATATTACCGGAACCATCGGGAAGTAGCTCATTGAAATTTGCATTGAATCTTAGCGATAAATGGGACCAAATTATCTGCATTTTTTATTAGAAAAAATTAACGCGAGCATTGATCCATGGATACAAATTCAAGGTGCATTATTGTGTCAAATCACTAATTTTCCCATTGTGAAAACAAACAAGTCATTTATAGGCATTATTAAAAGGCTCGTACAGATCGATTTATTTTTTATTTTTTCATTTTTTGTCCACGAGGATTAAGCTTAAAGAAATGCAACACTGTTTGGCTAAAAGGATAAGTTCTTCATTTATTCAAAGTACCCTATGATCTTCAACTTGTCCTTCCATATACTACTCGTTTGATATTGGAGGACACGTCATTATTTCAAATTCAACGGGGTTTTATTGAATATTTTACTACTAGAATCCCTTGATTTAGTTCCTGCTCTCGAATTAGATTTAAGCATGACACACAAGGTTGTATCAAAAAGTGCAGCCTTCACACTACGAATCTAGGATATGTAGCGCAAGTGGATAGTTGTGACTTGTGTGACCCTTACTGAAAAAATGGCAATGGCACGGATGATGTCTCGATTGATGCCATGTCATGGTCGTAGGCGTGAGGGATGTTCAGACAATGCACATATTCGAGAAGAAATGTAGCAAGATATTGAGTTGGTTTTATAATGCAGCAGTAATCGAGGCATAACGATGTTGGATTTATTTAATAGAAGCATCATAGAATGGAATTCAAGATGCATGTTAGATTTGGCCTTGATCGATGGATTGATGCAAGCATGTGTTCCTGAACATCGAAACCTTGTAGTCTAACTGATTTCAATCTACGTTTGACGATGGTTACAAGTAGTTTTCCGTTGTGTTTGAATGTTGGGGGCAGTTGTAGGCCATGTTGATGTGGGGCTAATAAAATTACCAAAACGACCCTAGCAGTTTTGGTGTCAACTGCCGTCCGAATTTGCTTTTTTATTACCTCGACGCTATCACGTGGAATACGGAATAGTCTTGTGACAATAATTGTGATAGTATTGTAAATGCATACTTGCCACCACACTATGGATCCTAGATGCATAGTAGTTTAAAATTAACTAAATTATTTCAATTTTTCAAATTTACGACACATGGAGGACCAGACAGGATCCCCCAACACATGGTTGGTACCAAATAATGTTCTCATCACGTGAACAAAATACATGCATGGAAGAAAAACAATCTAAAGATTCACCTTTTAAAAAATTTAAATTTATAAATTATAATTTGAAAATGACATTATCGTATATTCGTATCCACAATATGTAATGTGTTTCTAACACGAAACTTATTGTAATTTTATTTACAAACCTATCATTATTATTATTATTTTGTATAATTAACCTAATTGGGGGAAAAAATTCAATAACTAACCTAATTAGGTTTAAACTTAACCTCAAACTTACTTTAAAAAAATGAAGCAAAAAGGTATTTTACAAGGTGGAAGAAGAAAACAAGGCGCAAGAGGAGGCGGGTCCGGCGGGATCCCATTCTCCACTGGCAGTGGCACCCCCTTCTTCATTCACTTCATCAATCCCATTTTCCGGTTTTCTTTCTCTATAAAACCCAATAATTTGTGCTTCTTCTTCTCTTTCTCCACGCCAAATTTCATGCTCAAATGAATAATTATACATAATCTTTGTCATTTCTTGAGAGAGGGATAGAAAGAGAGATTCAGCCCATATACAATCACACTGAGAGCTTTAGTTTTACATATGGGTTCAGACAGCACGTATACTGCTCAAAAAAGGACCTCCACAGTACTCCCGACAACCACCGCTGCCGCCGCCAACGGCGGTGCCCGCGGCCGTGCCAATTCGATTCTTCCTCGTGGTCGGCAGATCCAGAAGACGTTCAATAATATCAAGATCACTCTACTGTGCTTACTTGTTACAATTCTCGTACTCCGTGGTACAATCGGTCTTGGGAATCTTGCTTCTACAGAGGCTGATGCTGAGAATCAGCTTTTAATCGAGGAGACCAACCGTATCCTTGCCGAGATCCGATCGGATAAAGACCCGAACGACCCGGATGATCAATCCAAAGAATTGTTTAATCCGAATATTACTTATAGTTTAGGGCCGAAAATTAGCTCCTGGGATGCAGACCGCGGGACGTGGCTTCGGAAAAACCCGCAATTCCCGAATTATGTTAACAAAAAAGCTAGGATTTTGCTTGTTACAGGGTCCCCTCCGAACCCTTGTGATAATGCAATTGGGGATCATTACTTATTGAAGGGTATTAAGAATAAGATTGATTATTGTAGAATTCATGGGATTGAGATTGTGTACAATATGGCTCATCTGGATATGGAAATGGCGGGGTACTGGGCGAAGCTGCCATTGATTCGAAGGCTCATGTTGTCCCATCCTGAAGTGGAGTGGATTTGGTGGATGGATAGCGATGCATTGTTTACTGATATGACTTTTGAGATACCTCTTTCGAAATATAATGAGTTTAATCTCGTTATCCATGGGTACCCTGATTTGTTGTTCGATCAAAAATCCTGGATCGCATTGAACACAGGTAGTTTCTTGTTTAGGAATTGCCAGTGGTCTTTGGATTTGTTGGACGCTTGGGCACCTATGGGGCCCAAGGGTCCGATTCGAGAGGAGGCTGGGAAGATATTAACTGCAAATTTGAAGGGCCGCCCAGCATTTGAGGCAGATGATCAGTCTGCACTGATATACTTGTTGATTTCAAAGAGGGATGAGTGGATGAGCAAGGTGTTCGTAGAGAACTCGTATTATTTGCATGGATATTGGGCTGGATTGGTGGATCGGTACGAGGAAATGATCGAGAAGTACCATCCAGGGTTGGGCGATGAGAGGTGGCCATTCGTGACTCATTTTGTTGGTTGCAAACCTTGTGGGAGTTATGGGGATTACCCGGTTGAGAGGTGCTTGAAGAGTATGGAGAGAGCGTTCAACTTTGCGGATAATCAAGTGCTGAAGTTGTACGGATTCAGGCACCGGGGCTTGGTGAGCCCGAATATTAAGAGGATCAGGAACGAGTCCGTTACTCCTCTGGTAAATGTACATCAGTTCGATATTCGGCACTCTTTACATGAGATCAGTGGTTAGTCTTCAGTGAGGAAAACTCTGTAGGTAATGTGATTTTCGGTTACATTTTCAGATTTGAGTTCGATATAGTTTCAGTCTTTTTTGAGTTCAATAGAAGTTTAGAAGTTAGTACAAACTATGGTTTCTTCTGTTACATTTATTACTCTGGAAACATAAGAAAAGAGAATGATTTTGGTAACTTGGTAGTTGTGGTGGATAAGTTGAAATGAACTTATACTATTATAAGCTTGTTGTAATATTTCAGTTTACATTCACATTCTTGAGGTTCCCTTTTGCAGATTACCTTTCTTCTAAATACAGAACAAGTTCTCTTAGCACAAGAATTTCATAGGAAATAAATCTATCGACTCGTAATATTTCAGTAGTTTCGCTGATAAGGTTAACGGTCATTAATACCTCTACATTCTTCTTTTGATGTATGGAATTTAGTCTAGAACTACGAGAAAGTAAAAGGAAAATTGTTTCAAAAGCTCGTACCTTGAGGCACACCTTGCATGAGGCATTCAATGGGACTTGGATGAAATGACGCAACCTTCGGGATTTAAACTCAAAACCTCTCTTTATTAAAGATTTAAATTGAATCCTAATACCAATTGATATCTGAGGGTTGCGATAGAAATTCTTGAGAGTTAATATGAGCAATTGCTGTTCCAAAACGATCAATACATGATATAACGGATTAGGCATGGAGAATCAAGTTTTTACATTGGGAGCTTCAAAGCTTGCGCTTTTATTACTCTTTGTCTAGACTTATGCCTTGATTTACTACCACAAACTCTCCACTTCATAAGCATCGGAGATTCTCGAGGCACGTGTTCCTTATTCTTGTCATTTTAGGCTTTTTTTTTTACTAACCTCATATTTTTCGACGTATTTTTCTCCAGTTCAGAATGTTTCAAGGGTTTTGTTATATCGTTTTGAAGATTACTCAACCCAAATATTATAAAGAATTGGAGAGTAGAGAGGATATCAAGGGGAGAAGAATGTACATGCCCTAGCACTTCCTCCTGCAAGGCGCGATCCTTTCAAGTGAAGCATGGTGGGAAATATTTAAGTGCTTCAGAGCAGCTTTTCAAAAAGTTAGTGCTAATAGTGTATATTACAATGTGGGGGCATAATGGAGCCCTATTGTCAAGGCCCATACGAACTGAAATCGGTCCTTTCCGGACCAGCCCATTAATTGGTTACATTTGACCTTACTGAGAGATATATGCAGTTTGGTTCAACTTTGGCCAACCATAATATTAATTATTGATTAATTTATTAGTGCTAAAAAACCTAAACTTGTTACCTTCCCATATTTAATTATGTATAGAGTGGGTTAGATACATCTCATTAGCTTAACAGAATTAATCAGTTACGAGATCAACAGATATATTGACCCAAATTCTTCTTTTTTTAAAAAATTGAATTAAATTAGATAGACTCTTATGTACTGAATAATTTTAAAATGTGCTTATCTCCAACTTTGACATTTTTAATTCATTATATCTTGTGGAAGTCAATCAAATGTTAAGTTGATTAAGCATAAATTTAATTGATACATAAAATAATAAAGTTGATAGAGCTCCTAACTTGATCAACTCAACACAATAACGTGAAGTTGATTAAGTATAAATCCGACCAATCGATAAAACGGTAGAGTTGATAGAGCTCCTAACCTGACCAATTCAATAAAAGAAAGTGAATCTGTTTTAAGTATAAACTCGACTTATCAATAAAATGGTAGAGTTGATAGAACTACTAACTTGATCAACTCAACAAAAGAAAGTGAAGAGCGTTTACAAGAGAAAAATAACGTAAAAAGTTTTATTTATTAATTTTTTTTGTACCTATTTAATTACAAAATATGATATTGCCACCACAATTTTTTATTGTTGAACTACTTTTGAATTGCATTGAATGTCTCCAATATTTGCTCATTATTGAACTTATATTTCAAACTTTATTCTCGTCACATTCTTATTACTAACATTTCATTAATTGGCAAATCTCTAACGACGATTTCAGTGCAAAACATCCATTGGTGGTCGTAAAAATTTTATTTATTCTTCATATTTTCAAATAAAAAACAAATAGTCAAATACAAGTATGACAAACCTTTTGAGTTTTTAGGTAGTGTTCGTACCTTTCCCACAGGGAGGAATTTCAACCCAATTTAGGCAGCCCAAATTAACTAACAACTAATTGAACTTCTAATATCAATAAATTTAAAGTCAAATCACATCCAACAAGAGGTAGAAGAACCATAGCTTATATTTATGTGAATTATATAATTAAGCCTTAATTCTTTTTAATTAGACTACTATAATTTGGATCATAATATCTATTTCTGCCATTAATATATAACAACTAGAATCTTGATAATCACAATAAGTCATGTTAATTTTGATTTCGAATGAGAGTGATTGTACCAAAGAGTATATTCTAAGTCATATTTGAAACACCCTCTTTTCCTTTGCAAGCAACCCACCAAAAAGCCAAGCTTTCTTTCTAAGGTTCTCACCTTTTATGATGTTACACATTTCACTTTTTTTTTCTTTCATTATTTTGGGATCATCTTTTACATAATATAAAAGCTGGTGTTTTCAGTGCCTTGTAATCTAATATAGGGATTTGGAAATCTCAAAGGAATTGTAAATGAGTTCAGACAAAACTGGTTGGTGAAAACAAAGCTGATGCATCATCTTTGCTGGTGCTGTCAGTTTTAGTTGTTGGCCTATTCCTTAATCCAACCAACACGCCTAATATCAATTACTACTTCATATATATCCCATTTCTGAACCATCTATATGAATCTCGGTCAGGACGACGTTGTTGTTATCGCGATGGACGAATACTCACCATCAGTTCCGATAGGGAAAACATCAGGCAGAATTATCAGAAGATCAATCTTTACATTTCTGCAGAAATATCGGTACTTCACCTTAACTGCAGCACTCCTTGCGTTTCCATTCGCGGCCTCGACTCTACTATTGCAAGCATTCCTCCCCTCTTCTGTCCTTCTTGCATTTGTTCAACGTCGTTTTAGAGCCCTTTTTCTAGCTGCTGGTTTCCCTCCCTCGTCAGAATTTTTCATAATTCTCAATTTTAAGCTCTCTCAAACCATTGTTACATATATTCTTCTTCTTCCATTCTCCCTTTCCTTACTCCTGGTCGCCAAGGCATCGATAGTCAAATCTTTGAGCAATCATAGACCCGCAGAAGAACCTTCATTATCTTCTTGGATTGCAGTATACAAACCCCTTCTCCAAACTCAAATTTGCAGCTCATTAGTCATACTTTCGGCCAATGCTACTTGCTTCTCTCTTCTTCTTTTTGCTTTCAATTTTTTCGATGTATTAGACATATCTTCCCCAGGAGCCTTGTTATTCATTTCAGCGACTGGAGCCGTTATCTATTCCATCATTCTTGCCAATGCCTACATTATATGCAACTTGGCATTGGTGTTATCTGGAGTGGAGAAACGCGGGGGCTATCTTGCAATTCTTAAGGCTTGTGTTCTGATCCAGGGTCGAACTTCTACAGCATTGTCATTAGCCGTGCCAATCAACATAGCCTTGGCTGCAATTGAAGCTTTGTTTCAATACAGAATCGTGAGAGCTTATCATCGTGCACTGTCTCCCAACTCATCTATGGCTTTCGAGGCGATATTTATTGCATACTTGTACGGCATTCTTCTCGTACTCGATACTATCGTTGGATGCATATTCTTCAAGAGTTGTAAAACAGCTTTCAAGATTGATCAAGAGGATAGGCACTCTATTCAGATACAAATTGAAGATGTAAATGGCAAGTTCTTTTCAAGTTTAAATACTTTAAAATCGAAATTTTTATACTAAGTGAATAATTAGTTACATGATTTTCTCCCTTCGAATTCATTGAGAATTGGCAGCTTCTGTATGCATTTCGAAAGAACCTGTAGATGTTGTAATTAATTGTAAGCCAACTTGAGTCTGTATTGAAAATGCAATGAAAAAATAAAAAGGAAACTACTTGAGTAATCTTTTATCGATTTTCGTTTTCAAATACAACAAAAACTGACTCTTATTCCTCACTATTTTGTTCTGTTCATCATAAAATCCATTGGAAAATTGTAAAGTACAAACAAGTAGATCTTTTTAGATATCAAATAAAAACTAAAAAGTTTACTTTGAAGCAACAGATTTAGACGTTTGTCCAACTTACCAGCAAATGTATTGTCTGCTAACTATCAAAACAGATGAAGAGTTATTTAAACTGTCACACGGAAAGCACCTCAGAAAAAAAAAAAACTGTGATGCCCTCAGAATTACTAAACATAGCCCATATTTTATTTCACCTCAGTTAATTTAGTTATTAGGGTAGCACAAAGAAGCACAGAGATTTAGAACCATCATCCATGTAAACAAGGTACACATAACTGGATAGCTAGCGTTCCCAAGCCATTCGACTTAGTACTTTGTTTGATCTAATGATAATTCCATTATAATTTAAATGTCAAGGTCAAACTTTAATTTTAACCACACATTTTGTAGGATCCACAACTATTACCCACTTATCAACCACTCAATTCTATTGATTTATGATTTCAACAACTTATAATTTCTCCCAAACAAGCATTTAGTTATTCAACTGCTAAAGAAATAAAAGATACATATTAGTATCCATGCATTAATATATGTGCCTGTATGTAAGGGGGATATTGAGCTCTTATGGTCATGACAAAGGATAAGATATACACTTAACAGTTATTTAAAGTTAAACTAAATTCAACTAGTGCACCTTCACTTAACCTGCCAGAATTGTTGAGAATGCAAACAAATGCAACGAGGAAGTAACTTTTCACCTATTAAAATATTCATCAATATATTCCTTGGTTTAAGTCTTTAAGACAAGATTAAATGATACACATGTTACCCTCTTTAACAATTTTAGCTTTTAGATTGAGTGGTTTAACATAGTATCAAATCCATGTGAAAGATCGGGGGTTCAACTTTCAAGTCTCATCGCCACCTAATTAATGAAATTGTGCACATGTCCGGCTTTAATGGGAAAAATGAACCACCCGCCTACACGTGGGGGCGTGTTGGAGATAAATTTTAAATGATACACATAGCACCCTAAAGAAAGTGCTGAAAAAACAGCTTCTGTGTAGAATTTTGGAACAGTCTTAGATTTGAATTGTCAAAGAATTTCATGGAACTTCAATCGCATTAGGAACTTAAAAAAGGACAAAAATCATGTAATATGAAGGTCGAAGTCGAAATTTCGATTTCCATATGAGGATCATTTTTTATTAACCATTTTGTGCTTTAACCCCTTAACTGAAGAAATGATTAGTCGATTCCCTTTCAATAAAAATCTTTACTCAAAACATGAGAATTAGAATTCATTTCGAATATCGATTCCAAAACCAAAAAATCAGAGTGAATTAGACCATGTAATACCCAGAGTATGAAAAAGAAAAATCAGATAATTATTTCTACACAAGATCTTCTCTTGGTATCTGTCAGAATGGGAGTGCGGGTGTTTCTAAACACAATATGCAACAGCCCTGCCTGGTAAATATTTGAAGTGAAAACAGCTAGTGCATATATTTCAAAAATTGTCCTCCTGCATACAGACTCTTCATTGTATAATTTCAACACTTGATTTATCTAGAATTCTTGTTATCACACAGTGACACTTGTCAAACACAGTAATGCTGTAACAATGACAAATATAGGAAAACAAGCCAACTATGTTCAAAGTTAGTCCTTCGCCTAGGTGAGCACAGACCAAGAGGGCAACTGTTGGCCCCCGAAGTTCGACCTAATTCAAAATGTGCGTATTATGAGTACCTAACTCGTATAAAATTCAGATCGGATCACTAAGGTCATCTTGTACATATGACCGCCATAATTCTAGGAGACTTAATAATTACATACTCGTTCCACACTTTTGAATCACCCGGTCCTCCCAATCAACCAGTCACACTTGAAGGGAATAACGTCAGCGTCTTCCTATTGCCATAACTTCTTATCCATAATCAGCTCATATTTCCTGGCAACACAATAGGAAATGACATTATGATGATTTGATGGGAGCCGACCTCATCAACCAATCAAGAGTAAGATCATTGGCACACCTTTCAAGCTCGACACTATAGCTGATTTGATTGACAAGACATGAGTCTAGGCAATGAGAAGCCATTTTTCCCTATAAATAGAGAAAGGTGGTCCCATCCAAAGGCAGAGATCGGCTCACTTACAACTTCTATACATTCTCACTTCTCTTCTTGGTAGAGTGATTAAAAACTTGTATTTGAAGATCGTTATCAATAAAAACACATTTTTATCTTAAAGTTGGCTCAGAAATTGTCCCTACAGTTTTTTACATCAACAAGATGTACAAAATGAATACACAATTGTCGTTGGTAGAAGACCCCGACCCGGATGATATACAGATAAGGCCCGACCCTACTCATTGGCTTGTCTGCTTGGAAATGATGTTGTGTTCTGTGACGTTTACGCGTACAAATTAATGCTAGCTTATGCAAGTTTCTTGACCCTTTTGGTAGGATTTTTTCTTTTTCTTTTTTTAGCTATTGGTATTTGGTAATTCTAGTTTACAAGGTTCGCTTGCTGTCTTGAATAAACAAATAACTTCTAGGAAAAATATAAAGCACACATCTACGACATGAAAGCCCATAGCGCGAGTGAGAGAAATACACGAGTCAGGAAGGGGTGGGCATAACAAAGTCATTGGCTCTCAAAATTGCCGTACAGTTTGTGTCCATATGAACACTTGCCCAGTCATTGACATCACAAAAGTTTGGAGCTGCGCATATCAAAAATCAATCATGCTATACAAACATGCTCAACAACATAATTTAAAAACAAGAGAACACATGGTGCAACGTCATTTTACAGTTTTAAAAAAAAAGGGTAACCACACAAATGCGCAGCACCGCCCCTGTTTGAGTAGCATCATTCATCAAAATTACATGCAATACCTTCCCAAACAAGGACATTTCATAATATTTCAATTTTTAAATAAAATAAGTAGTTATCCAAGCCAGGCTTGCACAAGCCAAATTTAGAGATGGGTTTGTGCCGTATTTTGGATCACGCTTTTCCAAGCTGACGGTCTTGACTGACTCGACCTATTTTAATGGTCAAAATAATGGAGTTCTTACGGTCCATCCGAGTGCATTTTGTTGTTTTCAATCTTCTTATTTTTTTTTTATGTGACATGGATCTAGATTGGTTGGATCAATGGTCCATGGTGGTCGACGAATGTGACGACAAAGAACAAAAATTTTAGAGAGGGAGTTGGTGACTGTGTGCGGGACAAACAAAATTATGCTTGCTTGAATTCTTGTGTTAATAACCAAAAGAGATTTTCTTTTATACTTTGCAATGCTTGAATGACGTATTTAACCGTAATTATTTTGAATAATTTTGAAATGTCATTGACAATAGCATGACTTAATTACTATGTATTTATATTCTCTATTCAAACTAAAAAAAATTTAAAACTTTATTTTAAGTCGGGATAAATTTGTTGATACGTTAGTTACTTAGTTTCACAGTTATAAAATAGAGATGCGTTATATTATCTGTTATTTGTTCATACCCCTCGAGAATATTTTTCGAAGCTAATATGTTTATAAAAATTTTTGTTTCCATTTCTAATGGTAAATAAAGTAGGGATTCACTTCAAAATGGAAATATGATCACAATTGAATAACTATTGGACTCCTGGGCTACATCAAATAAATGTTTGTTTACTCCTAATCAATGCTCCCAATGAATTTATTGTAATGCACGTGGAATAAATGTTCAACTGTTAGCCTCCTCATAATTAATGAATGCAAACTAATTCTTCAATTATAAATATTATTTCCATCCCATTTATATATGATTACTTTCCTTATTTTCTTGTCACAATTATATAATCTTATTTCTTTATTAAGAATGTTTTATTTTATTCGTTTACTAATTGAATGGAGAATGCGTGTGTAAAAGAAGCAGTATATTGATAAAGAAAGTTTTTTTTTTCTGAAATCAAAAGAGCGATTAGGTTCAAAAAATAAAAGATTTTTAATATACATTTATTTCTTTACTACTTCCAATAATTATTTATTACTAGTTATTGATAATTAAATGAGGGTAAACTAGGAAAGTTTTTGACAAAAATTATTTTTTCAATAACATTAAATAAGATTTCGTGTGAAAAAAACAAGTATATATAAATGAAACGGATGGAGTACTAATTATGAATTCATCTAGATGTCCATTAGTTGGAATTCGTTCAAATATTAGACGAGTTAGACAATCATATAAGATCCCTGATTTATTGAGTTCTGTTTCGTTATTTCTTATGTATAGTATTATACGTAAACTTTAATGGGTTAAAATATAAAAATGATCAATGACCATGATCCTTAGACTTTAATTTGGTTCAATATTGGAACCAAGCTTCGAGAGCACAACTCAATACATAGAAAATGGTTGGGGGTAATCCAAGAAACTTGAATAGTAAATTTGATATTCAATAATTTTTCTTTCGACACATTCCATGAAGTTTTCATGATATAAATATCTTGACAGTTGGACACAAGACGACTATAGATTGTGATTCACTTGATTTCTTCACTATGTCGATTACATGGAATATAGACAAGAATCCCAACAAGGATCACATCTCATATCTTTAGGATCTACTTATCCTTTGAATATATAAATAAAGACTTATTCGTTGTTGTGAGACGTTATGGCAACTGAAATTCCCGAAAGCATCAACAAACTCCTAGTTGTTACATAGAATCGATCATCATATTTAAAATTTGTTTTATGTTTATAAAGAGCATAACATATAATAGAAAACATTTTTAAATTCAAAGAGTTCTTGCTACATGTACATTAAGATTTTGGTACCTACCATTTGCCAGTTAAAAATATATTTAACTTTTTCATTCAATTTTTTTCCTACACGTCATTTTTGGTAACCGCTATATACATTTTTTATGTACAAGTAGCAAAATTCAAATTTTCTCTATACACTCTTACAATGCTCTCTATTTTGGTTTTACATTTTATTTTTTCAAGAAACTTTTATTGATTTATTCTCATCTTTTATCTAATATATTTTTTAAAATGTCTTTGGCTAATTATCAATTAAAATATTATTTGAATAAGTTAAAAAGTGGAGTATTGAAATTTGTAGTTTATTAAATGCAATCGTTAAAAAGTAAAAGTATAGAACACGCTCACTTTCTATTTTAAAAAATTAAAATAGAGTCTCTTGAAGATTTTTTATTTTTAATAAAGAGCACTTCGATCATAATATAGAATACTTTTAAATTTAAAGAGTAAATTGTGTTTATACATTTCAACATATTAGTTTACTTTTAATTAATTAATATATATAATAATTTAATACAAAATACAATATGAATAATTTAAATATTGGAACATTGAAATTTGTAATTTTATCAAATGAAATATTGGGAGAGTTAAAATAAAAAATAGTCCGAGTATAATTATAAAATTTTGACTCTTTTAAAGAGGAAATATTTTACTTTTGAAAAATCAATTGGATATGCTCTAATGAAAATAAATCATTCTACGTATATATCAAATAACAAGCATGATAGCCCTCATTATAAATAACATTATTCAAAAAAAAAAATCATAATTAATTTTAGAGTAATGCTATCTATTCAACTGGAAGATGATTCACTTACAAAACATATTAAATGATAAGGGGGGGAAAAAAAGGAAAAATCTAGCACTAGTACATTAAATTGGCCTTATCCTTTTACATAAATAAAGAACATGCATAACTACCACTTTGGACGGAGTTGCATCTGGGTAGCTTATCTTCAATTTACTGTAATCAAATCACTATACCTTGATTTTCTTGCAAAATCGATTGTTGTCGTCAATTTAGTGCATTCAGGTCACCAACTTTGATTTACTTTCATTTCAGATCCTCAATGCTCTATTCTGTCACTTTTTTAACCAAGATAATACATTGATCTGAACATTAAAAGTAATATACAATTAACTTTCATGTTCACTTCACACAACTATGTTTATGACCCACTAATTTTGATAAAACACTTTTCCAAAAATACTTATCAATGAAAATCACGTTTTCACACAACTATATGCACCACAATAAAATGCTTTTTCCATACAAACATTTGAAATAAAATCACATTTTCACATTATGACACGTCTCGTGTGACTCCAACATCCTCTAAATTAGTTGAATTAAGCTAGATATACGTTATCGGTTGACACTAAGGATAACATTCCTTCTAGGTGGAAAGAATTTGAACAGTGGTGAGATAAATATATTTAAAATCAATAGTGTAGATTGTTGCTACATGAAATAATGTCAAACTTGTTATCAATCATGATGCACACGTAGCATGATTCAAGTCAGTTCCCACACCCCACCACTAGAAATTTTAAAGCAAAAATGATGTGGGACTAACCTTTCTTCAAGACAATGCTTTAGATCCGACTACTTTTACTTCTTTTCTTCCTCACGAGGATTATAAAATTGAGTAATATACTGACCCACATGCAAGTTAAGAGGCTGCTGAATATGGTCATCTCTTTTGGTCAATAAATAAATTGACTTACAATAGTCATCTTTTTTAATCAGTGAGAATCATCCAAGAAATTGATTACAATGTCATCTGCTTCCACCTTCTAACGATGCGATTAAACTTTACGGAAATTTCCTAGAAGTCACCTAACTTCCATGGACTTCAATTTATTCACCCTAAACCTGTACTTAAATTTAAATTTGACTATTATGTCAACAAACCTCAATAAATCTAAGGAAATTCACAAGTAATTGTTACTTCAATTTATAATTTTGGCAGCAAAACTCTCTTGTGGTGCTTAAAAAACAAATTCCACGCTTCTACGAGTATTAAATTAGAACATTGCCTCTTAGGTCAAAAGACTCAACCCCCTATTTGAGCCCCAATATATAAAAACTTATTTTCAACCAAATTTTTCTAATATAACAAAAAAATTCTAATTTTTAACCATACATTCTTTAAAAAATTATTATTACAAACATATTTTCCTCAAAAAAAATGGAACTCAAATACACCCTAAGTGAGAGCCCTACAAGTCTCGATTGAGAGCTCTACGAGTTTTAAGTGAGAATTCTACTAGCCTAACCGATTACTCCAATACTTTGGGTTACAATATACCTCAAATAAGAGCTCTAAAAGTCATAAATGATAGCTCAACAAGTCTGTGAAGTGAAACAACAACAACCAAACAAAATGAGAGCTCTACCCGCTCCAATTGAGAGGTTTACAGCGTAAATCAAATTAATGCAGAGAGTGGAGAAATTGAAACAAAACTGTAATTTGGACTAATTTACTCATAAAAAAAATTAGGGGAGGCGATTAGCAATAAGCGCGTGGGTAGTTGTTACATATAAATATCCTCGTAATTTCCAAATATGACCTGACATGATATTCGAATGAAACGTCATACTCTTACATCATCAATTGGCATATGGATCCAACGGTTATAAACTAAAGATCAAAATAGAGAATAATCAATAATAGAACGCACACTTCAGGGATAGCAGTATTCGCAGGAGCATATATACCAAAAGTCAATTGTCTGCTTTATTTAGAGAAAGACAGTGAGAGGAAATGGAGAAAGATAGGAAGAGGAAGCGGAAGAGAGTGGAGAATTATAGGCAGGTTAAAGAAAAAGGAGTGGTGGAGGAGGAGGAGGAAAAGGAAGTTGCGGTGGTGGCGCCGTCGCCCACGGAGGAGGAGGTGGATGAGTTTTTTGCCATTCTAAAGAGGATGCGCGTTGCCATCAAGTACTTTGAGAATACTTCTGCTCAGAATAATTCATCTCACAGTAGTGGCCAGGAACAGAAGCAAACGGCGTCAGTGGAAGAAGTTAACGGCGTTAAGGTTGGTGAAAAGAAAGTGAAAAATGGTGGTATAGATTTAAACTCTATTCCCGAACCCGAAACTAATATATAAATATATCTTTAAGACTTTGAGTTATTTTATGTTTTTTTTTGGTTATGTTTTGGACCTTAATTATTATCTAACCGTGTAATGAAACTGGATATCACTTTCCTACAGTGAAAATGAAGCATTTATCTTTTTAAATGAAATGTACGTTCTTCGTTTGAAATATCATTGAATTAAGCCATGTCTGTCTGTCTGTCTTGCCTTAATTTCGAACTGACTGTTGTGTTTTAAACTTTTCTGTGTGTAATTTTAGTTAGCTGTTAATTAGTTTTATTTAAGATAGTGATTTTTTGTGAATACCAATGTTTTGAAAAAATTAGGTAAAGAAGCAAGTGATATTCTATACTTGTTTGTTTTACATTAAATTTTTCATTCTCATTCTTCTACTCATTTTCAACCATACATTCTTCAATAAAATAATATTTTCCATCATATTAATAACTTTTCCTTTTTTTTCAACCACACATTATCCATCAATTCGACTATTTCAAAATACATTTTTTCAAAACAATGTGGCTCAAACACACCCTAAGTATGATTAGAGGATTACAAAAGTCTACACTTTCAACTGTCCTGAACGGGGATGATGAACAAGGTTCACATCACAAATCTTTTTTATTTTATTTATATGGTTTTCGATTTAAATTGTATTTTAAAATAAATAAATAATTAAGCGTGGCGGTAAATTGTCCATCTCCCAAAAATCTCCCATGATGCGGGGATCGTAATAATCGCCCCGTATTCACCTGATCGTTGCCATTCTCCCAAAAATATCCCATGATGCGGGGATCGTAAGAATCGTCCCGTATACACCTGATCGTTGCCATTCCTAAACCAAATTATTTTTCAAATTAATCATGCCCCGTTTACGACCATTATTATCACTCTTTTTTTATGTATTCATTTTGAATCATACATTCACATAATAAAATATTCTACACGTAAATTCAAATTTTTTTCCCTACTTTTAACCATACATTCTCCTAAAAACAATATTCAAAACAATGTTTTCCACAATTAATAGGTGTCAACGTCGTCAATCAAACTAACGAGTAATTTCCCAACAATATTTAAGCAAGCTTAGGGAATAAGAGCAGGGCTGGTCTCAAGGAGATTATTTTACATATTTTGCACGAACTTACTATCACTTATTATCCACAAGTTTTACATAATTCATAAATTTTAATTACTTAAATTTTAATCTAAGCATGCCCAAGCATCAAACGAAATTGGTCAAAAATCTGACACTTGAACATGCATCAGGCCGAGTTGCTATGACCTTTTATATCAATGGTCAAAGCACAAGTACAAATATGTTGCACACTGAAAGCCTAACCGTTCGTGGCCCAAACCCTCAAATTTTGAAAGATTTCTCGACTCGGATGATATGTTTGCTTTGTGCAAATTGCATCCTTCTCATTTTTCCCCACATTTTCATCAATCAATCTCATGCACGGTCCAAATTTCTCTCTTTTTCATATAGAATGGATGAATCCACGGTAACTTGAATTTGTTAGTCCGTCCACCCCGGCCCTCAGAGAAATTTTTTTTGGCTAATCAATAGTTACACAACTAGTAATACATTTGTTATACATAATCTTGTCCAAGAAAAGACGAAAAATTCAAAACGTCATTTCTGAAAAGTAGCGAAAATAAAAAAAATTTAATTAATTATTGCAATCCAGAAATGTCTTGTAAATGGAATTAGATATCTGCAGCTGTAATCTTTTCTTGCTCCAAAATTTGCCAATAAATCCAAAGATTAGTCCAAACTAGGAGCCTGTTCGGTTGGATTGGATTCAAAAACATCTGAATTAGATGCGTCTGGTTCGTCTAGAAGCTCCTGAGATTGGATAGATTCCTTGTAAACTAGAGTGTCCTTGAAATCTGTTGCTCCCTCATTGTATGTGGCCACAGCAATGCCACAAGCAATTAACTACAAACAAGAAGATGTCACACTCAATGGCAAATCCAGAGGCAATGAACACTATAGGGAAAATCAGGAGACAGTATTATAATGCACTTACAAACAGAAAACTTAAAGAAAATGCAAACATATGAATCTAAGATGACACATTATTGTTTGCCTTTCATGAGATCCATTACTTGACACTAAATTGAAGTTCTCCGGTTACATTAAGAATGTCAATTCAGAAAGGGAAAATTAACAAGAAGTTTGAAGGGTCGGCAGTCAATTATGAAACTTTAGGAGAGTCGGTCCCCATCCAAACACCAACTTGCTTACAGCAGTGGACAGTGTGCTTGACCTTGGTGCATTTCTAGGAAGTGGAGGGGGGGAGGGAATGAGCGGCAGACGGGCGGTGGAAGATTACATTCAACTTCCTTAAGACTTGGAGCAAATATGGTCATTTTCTTACGCAGAAAATGCTTGTCCCCCCATGAATCTATATTATTGGCGGTTCAAAGAGCTGCTCCATCCAAGATTCGGCATGAATTGGTGTCCCATCATGTTATTTGGAAAGTAAATATCACCGTCTAATTGTTCAAATACTCGTATCATCCCCATAATCTTTCTCTTTCACGCCTCTCAACTCTGAATAAAATTGCCACTTAAACTATATCATTGTAAGAAGAAGAACGGGTTACTCCTCAGTCAATATTGTCCTTCATTCTAACTAGTTAAGTGCCTTTCCAACAAAAATATCCAAAAAATGATATATAAGTTTGAAGTTCACTCAATCAAGATAGTCCTCAATTAGAATTTTCAACTGGAGAGCATTCGGCCAGTTTTTAACAAGAAACCAATGTTAGCATGTCTCACATTGAGATGTGCAATCTATAAGGGAAAGGCAAACCTCGTATTGCTTATTGGGCCCATGGACGGAGGAGAATTACCAGAGGTGATGACAGCATGTCTAAGTACAATTCAACTTTAATCGAAATTTACTAAAAATCCGATTTTTATCAACAGGGTCGTAGTGTGTGCAATCCCATAAATTGTAACAATTCGAAATTAACAGCACCAAAGCTTCATTAATTGTTCTTAGTATTGCATCATACTCGATTATATATGTTATACTGTTATGCCGTTGAGAATATTAATATCATGGAAGGTAAAGAACACACGATTCAAAGTGAAAACATAAATTACCGCAAAAACGATGCCAAAAGCCCACAAGTACTGCAGAACAAAACCAAGAACATCCCACTGAGGACCTTCCCAGAAGTCAGGCTTTTCTCCGGAAAGCTCTGGCATTACAAATCCATCATCAACGGCTCCGATAGTACCACTTATATTATCAACTGAAATCTCATCCATCCGTTGCTTTTGTACTACTTCTTCTTCTTGTTCCTTAGTTGAAACTGAGCTTCTTCTGTTCTTGCTGTCAAATCTTCCAGTCTTTGATGATGACGAGAGCTTCTTGGGATTCGCTGAGACTGTAAAAGATGTTCTTGGCTGATGAGACCATGATGGGGATGATGGTATGAGAAATGGACGGCGTAGAGGGAGTAGGGCGTACGGTGTTCTTGTGGGGGTTTTGCAGAGGAGTCGATGACCAGTGAGAGACATTGTGGCTGAGGCCTGCGATCGAGAGGGAGTGCGTTGTGTGGATGAGAAATGACATATATCTTTAGATTCCCTACCGGATTTTGAACAGCTAAGATACATAAAAAAAATATATATATATCTAACAATTGTGGGTATTGAGAATTAAGAAATGTATATTGGTTAGTGTTAAAAATATATTAAAATGAGATCATAAATTCGAGACAATCTATTACTCGATTAGCTTGATCAAGTCGTATTCCTAAATAACCCGACTCATAGATAGTTCGAGTACATAGGACGGAACTAAACAACCTAATAGACGTCACTATGTAGAACTATGGTGCTATAACATTGGATTGAACTAAATGGTGTAATAAACATAATTTTTCTTTTTAATGTAATCAATAAAAATTTCTCAAATTCCCAGTTAGGGTCATTAAATGGAAAAACTAAATATTTTCTAGTGTGTTTGGCTCATGTTTATAAACATTCAAGACTTTTTTTAATCCGAATATTTCTATAGATTTACAAGAACTACCCACCCACTTAATCATTATTTCTTTTATCTATTTATGAGCCTATTTGAACCCCTTTTTTATGAAAATAAATTTTGATGGAGAACGTGTGGTTAAAAAATAAGGAAAAAATTTGTATTTGCCTGTAACATTATTTTATTGAAAATGTGTGGTTGAAAAGAAAGAAAAAAAAGTATTTTGAAAATAATGGGGATCAAACAAGAGCTATAATTGAAATAATTTATAAACATTTCAAAAACGAGTAATTTATGCTTATCTGGAAAATAAGTTGAGAATTATTCGAAAAGAAGGAAGTTTCTTATCTTGAAAATGAGCTGAGAATTATTTTTTAAAAAGTAATTTATGCTGAACAAGCTGCAGCAATTAAAGATGGAAGATGGGCTATTGGTTATGAATTAACGGAGTGAAATAGCCTGCTGAAGTGAGTGTCCCACAGGGTTTTGGGCCTGACCTTTCAACTTTGGTGGTTCAAGTAGGCTGCACCAATGGGCCTCAATGTTGAAGAGATTTTGCGGGTTTTCAAGTCCGTCCAGAACCTGGAGAGTAACAGATTGGACTGACTAATGAAAACAAATCTACACAGTTCAAATAGCCTAATGGTTGACTGGATTTTTAAGGTGCTGCCAACTATGGGCCTTTTTTATCTCTCTCTCTTTTTTTTTTCATCTTCCAATAAAACTTTGCCATGCGTTATTTGCAAAAAATAAAAAATAAAATTGTGAAATCTTTCTGTACTTGTAGCATTATCCATCTCACAACTAGGTAATATTTTTCTATGAACATCAAATAATTTTTTTCAAGATTTTCAATAACCACGTTTCCCAAAGCAACACTTTATTCCACTCGTTTCGTTGATATTCCAAGCGTGAATACTATAATATGTACTTTCTCAACCATTTTAAAACATGTCGATTTGACCTCTTGATTCTAACAAAAGGATCATAATTACATGAAGTTTGGACTAGTTGCTCCTTCGATCCGAAGTGTTTCTTGAGGAAGGGCAGAATCTCACCGTGTAGTAAACCGAATCCATTCCATGGGCTAGCTCCAAAATATTCCAAACGAAGGGGTTTTGAAAAGCGTGCTAAGAACGTTGCTTCTTTTGGCCTTTTCGTGCAACAATACACCAAATGTCAGTTACCCCCATCCAAATATGTGTAAATGTTCAAGACTCAATGTTAGTCTAAATTGATAGAGTTTGACTACAAAATCCACCTGTTAAATAGGAACGAAAGTCAACCTTAAGATTATGATGGTATCAAGTAGAAAAGCATTCCCTCAATGGGTAAAAAGTTACCATTCTCAAAAAACTCACAACATTGAGACTATAAATATGAGTGATAATATAATATACATTGTAACGATTTATCTAAAATCTCACATAATATGTATTTCTTGATATGAGGTTTGCACGTGATTAGTCTAAAACACTCCCTTTTATTGTATAGATGCATTATTAGACCTATTTATGGCTATTTTATCTTACTTTTGACACTTCAATGGAAAGAATTGATACTACGGTGTCAACTCTTCACCACATAATATCGTTAGTTTCACTAAAGAGATATGCTACACGTACAGAGCAAAAGTGTCTTGTACGTTAACAAGGGGACAATTGTCATGTTATTGGCTGCACCCCCAAAACAATTTTTAAGGCAGCCAATAACGGGGGACAGTTAAATCCCCTATGAATAATTCCCTGTACTGGGAATTACTCCTCTAAAATGATGTTAGGAGAAAAATCACAAGTGCATGGATTTTTTTTAATTACAGAAGCTTTACGGGTGTTGTGTAGATAGCACTTGATTCACAGATTTCTTTTATTTTTTATTTTTTTGTTGCCATTGAAATTGTGCCAATTGGAAACCTGTAAAAATTCTATGAAAGTTCTATTCATGAAATTATGGGATTCAACTAATCTTAATGGGTTTTTCCAGTGACTCACTCTCACTAACAATTGAATCTTTCACTAGAAAATTGTTGTTAGTTGATGTAGACTTTTATTATACTTCGACATAGACAATATAAGAAAAACACCACTTCAACCATAAAATTCTTGACGTGTGTCGAAAATTTCACATCACCATGTTTTAAATTTGGCAGGATTGTGTAATTTGAGTGACCATCCTTATCATTTTGATTAAATTTTTCTATATTTTTATAATGTAAAATAAATCTTACCTTCGGTTAAATCGTACTCTTTCTTCTTTAAAAAAAAAAGATCTTATTACATTTGTATATCAAGATTTACATAATGGATTACATAATGACTCGTAACACTCTACTATTTGCCAATTTTAAACACAATCAACGTTTTCATCCAATCATTTTCTTCCACATCATATTTGTAATCCATTAAGTACATTTTTCATATCCAAGTAGCAAAATCCAAATAAAAAACTATAAGAAGAATATTGCTTCATACGGCACGTGAGAGCTCGCGCTAGAGTAAAGATAGTGTCTTTCTCAGTGCTATTACAAGAGAAGTAGCTCAGAAATTTAAAATTTTTTTAGCGTTAATAAAAATAACACTCACAGGTACGATTCTTTGTGCTTAAAAGTGTCATAAAAAAAAAAGAAGAAAAGAAAAAAAAAACCCCCCTTCAAATTTACTTTTAAAATGTATATATTATTTTGTTAGTGGAAAGAGTAATTTAAAAAATCGTGTTGAACTTCGAGGTTTAAATAAAGGAAGTAGTAATCTTTTCTTAAATGCCCCTAATTTGGTTTCTTTAGCTCCTCTTTTTGTACTTCTTCAGATAAGATCTTATGTCCTTTCATTCCAATATTGGTTATTAACGATCGGATAAGAGACAATGCCAAAACTCTCAACTGTATTTAAGTAGGAGCCTAAAACCTTGTAATCATATGTAAATGATTTTTAGAAAAAAATAAAAAAAAACAAAAAACATTTAAAGGGAAACCATAAATTTACTATAGAATGGGGACCACTATTTTTGTAGTCTGTCCTTTTTTAGCATATACTCGCTATACATTCTTCGAAATAAGATAAATCCACGAGCCACTGCGTCCCCCCACCCCCAACCTCTATGGTCACAATTGTAGGTAGTACTAGTTTATCTCATACATAACGTCCAAAAAGGTTACAAAATGCACATGACGTGATTCATGTTGTTGCATTAGGGTGGCTTGCCATGCCTACGTGGTTGCATTTGAGTGCCATCGGCTGCCGACATCGGTGATTTGACATGCCTCCGTTTCAAGGATTAAGTCATGCACGTAGAAGTATGAACTGATTCAGATTGTGAGTAACTCATTAAATTAATTATACTTCCATTATGTCCGAAGGTATTTGCAACTCGAATTTTCATTGTTCCTCGTTGTTTAAAAGGTCCTTTGGGAGAAATTTCCTCTATATATTTTTCCAATGTATTCTGTGTTATGAAAATTAGCCTATTATTGTAAATTATACCTAAAGTTACTGTGAATGAAATTTGAGGCCAATTTTGTATCAATAACGTCCACTGGTACATCAAGTGGAGGAGAACGGTCAAAAACTACTGATAGTATCAGTGGACCAGAAATGCCTAATTAAAATCTTAAAATAAAATTGGTGAATAATAAGAAAGAGAGATAAACTGCCCATTTTTTGGACCCCACAAAGAATCCCAAAATTAAGACAGACAGCCAGTAAGATTGCAGAGCTTAGGATAAACCTTAATCGTCTACCAATCAGAATCCAGATAAGAAATTTTTTAGGGTTCCGAAGATGTTACTAACTATACTATAAGAAACCACCAAAAGTGCATGGGTTCAATACTAAAAGCGCCATCTGTGGGGTCACCCATCCTCTAATAATTATTCTACCAATTTATTTTGTCACTTGGTCACTCAACTTTCGGAAAAAGTTTAATTGAATCATTCAACTTTATTTTGTTTCATTGTTAAATTCAGCCAATGTTTGGTAGGGATTAAAATTAAGATTTTAACTAAAATTAAAATTAATACATAATTTTAACTACATATTTCATAAAATACACAATTTTTCAACCATATATTTCATTAACTTTCATCAAAATTAATTTTAATCTCTAACGAACAGGCTTATCATTGTTAAATGTGATCATTCCACTCATGTCTTTTATTAGTTTTATTAACTAGTAAAACGAAGCATCTAGTTGACAATTGGTAGACAAAAAAATTAATCTAGAATAAGTATAATTATTTTATTTTTTTATTTAGTCCATGGTTCAGCTAAAAAAATTAAATAAAATCAATAATTAATTTTAATTACAAATTCCATCACCTTTAATAAAAATATATTTAAATTTTGATTTTTACCTAAATCAAACAAGAATTTAATTTGAACAAAAATAATAATCAGCGAGGAGTACACACGATTTCTGGCTTCAAAATTTTCCACATAGCTAGCTCATCCCCGAGCCCCCAAGGAATTTGTGGTCACATTTTATGGTAGTGGTTGGCAAATAACAAGAGTAGTTAGTTAATTAAAGGAATTACCATATTCTAGTAAAGCTTAACTTTATTGACCAATCTACAATAAAGAAAAGCTTAGTGACCAATATGAAATTTAGCTAAAAATTTGATGACCGCGACTCTATTGGACCCCTTAGTTCTTTGTGTCTACTTAAATACTCTTTCCACACTTCAATCTGGTACTGTTTGAACTGAATTACCAAACCTCAATGTTCTAGACGTAAAATAATTCTTCTGATTCTTTAATAATATTTAGCTTTATACTATGAATACCGAAAGAAAAACTGCAAGTATCCTCGGAGGCAAGACGGCCAAGACTTGCGATAGCTGTTTACGACAAAGGGCTCGATGGTATTGCGCCGCTGACGACGCTTTTCTATGCCAATCCTGCGATGCATCGGTGCATTCGGCTAACCAATTGGCGAGTCGACACGAAAGGGTTCGACTAGAATCCTCATCTTGTAAGGGGAAAGGAAATGACGAGTCGGGACCGGCTTGGTACCGGGGATTCACTCGTAAGGCTAGAACTCCGCGGCATGCCAAGTCGAGTCCAGCGCAACCTTCTCTTTTAGTTCCGGAGATTAACAGTGAACACACTTCTCCAGTGGAAAATGAGGACCAATTTCTTTATATGGTTCCTGTTTTTGACCCTTTTGATGCTGACATTTTTACAGCATCAAATCCAACTGAGAATGAATTAGTCGACGTTTTGTTGGATGATGAAAAAGGATTTGATCTGGATATTAATCCAGACATTATTACATCTGATGCTGAGCTTGCAGAGTTTGCTGCCGATGTCGAGACTTTATTAGGAAAAGGAATTGAGGAGGATTCTCATGTGATTGAATTAGGGTTGGGAAGAATGGATTGTAAAAAAGATATAATCGAAAGACGGGTAAAGATTGAGGACGATGACGATGATGATGAAATGAAAGCCGTTATCGCGTGTCATTTGGATCCAGCATTGGATATGGCTAGGGAAACATTCAACTGGAATTCTGATTATCCATCTCCATCATTGAATGGAGAAGCAGATGAGGAGAAGAAAGTTATGGGAACCATGACGAAGATGATTGATTGTCAAAGTGAAGCAGAAGTTAGTAGGAAAGTGTTTTTGAGGCTCAACTACGAAGCAGTTATCGCTGCTTGGGCTAGCCAAGGTTGTCCATGGACGAGTGGTATTCGACCCGAGTTCTTCAACCTCAATGACTTCTTGGTAAGCTATTTCTACTTAACCAACTCGTCTAAAAGCTTAAATTATATGTTTGATGTGTAATAGTAGACAACACCACTCTTCTTGTACCCTAATTTTTGCATGATTTCTTGAGAATGAGTGCAATTAAATTATGCAAACTGGTGGATATATTTTGATTTGAAAAAGGAAATTGGTTTAAATGAATTAACGTCTTTTGATCAATATAAATCTTTAGGATACCAGCCTTAATCCGTATGAAGGACTTAGGGGATGGTTGGGGGGCTGTGACGCCGGAAGAAGAGCAAGAGTATCGAGGTACCGAGAAAAGAGACGAAAAAGATTGTTCTCAAAGAAGATTCGATATGAAGTTAGAAAGTTGAATGCAGAGAAGAGACCTCGAATGAAAGGTCGATTTGTAAAACGAACAACCTTTGGAGGGTCTGTGTTTTTTCCTACCTAATGAGTAATGAATAAAGGATCGAGAATAACACATTACACAACCAAGTTCCTAGCTTAGGAATTTCGATTTGTTCTTGTTTGGTGAATGATGTAACAGTTAATCGAAGGAAACTGCAAATTATAGTTAAGATGACTTTCATCAATGTCTCTAACTTTTGTTTTTTGACATTATTGTTCTTAGTTAACCTTTCATTAACAAACATATAAGACCTGATTTTAGTCTAAATTATATGTTATTATGGTGCATATGATGAGTTTAAAATCAAATTAAAATAAACAGAAAAAAAGTAAGTACCTAATAAAGAACAAAAATAAAATAACAAATAGAAATGCACTTTGTAAACCCAACAATTCGCTACACTCTTATCAGTGTTGCTGAACTGATAAATAATTGTTAATTGAGTTAATTTTTACCTAATTTTAAGTAAATATGACAATTGTAAGTAAAACTTGGATTTGAAGACTTTTGAAGCAAAAGGAAGGTTTTTGGCCTAATTGGAGTTGGTTCGATCGAATTAAAGACAAACTAGATTGCATGGGATTGACAAGAAGTATTAAGAGAATAATCGAAAGAAAATTGTGAATTTCAACTTATCAGATGTTTGGGATTAATTTACACACTTTTGATATTGGGTTATGCCTTTGTGTGCCAAATTAGGAGAAGGGGGAGCCATTGAGTGCAAAATAAAATGAAATAAATTAAAATAAAAAAATTATGCTCGAAGTGTCTTTCCTTTTTTAGTCCTTGTTGCAGCCTGCAGGCGGCTGTGCTGGGCTGCAGGCATGCCCCAGTGGCCAGTGCGGTCATGTGCCCCAACTGGGCCTGAATTGGGTGAGAGGGAGAGGGAGAGAGCTAAAGGGTTCTCTAAAGTACTACGTGCAATTTACAAGAGAATCAGAACTCAGTAAAAATCCTACGTCGTGAAGTTGTGCAGAAAAATAAAAGAAACAAAAGACAGTAAAATTGCCTTTCAACACCAATCAGTGCTTTTTTTGCCGAATAGATGAATGATGAATTTTGAATGCGGGCACAATTACTATTTTGTATTCGTTAAAGAATGCAGCACAATACGCTGGTCACGGATAAATAGTAACTTATTGCATCATTTTGTTTGAAACATAATGAGGAAAACACACATGAAAACCAAATCAGCCGACCATTGGCCTCTATACGTCTGAATGTAAATGAAGACATAATCAGGATAACAACAGTCCAGCTGAAGCAAAAAAGCTCATAACTGTTCGATTTGCCTGCTTCCTGAATTCAATCACCTGCCAAAAAGGAGAAGGGAATAGATGAGCAGAATCAGTGAGTTAATAGAGTTGAGGAGCTTTTCCTTATTTGCCTTTTTTTTGTTTTAAATGGAAGCTATAAAAAGTATGAATGTCCATTGAGATTCGAAGCCAGAATTCAGTACCAAGGCAAAGAATCCTAAGCAATTGAAAAATGCATCAAAGATCATGCATGTTCTACATTTTGGCCTAAACTTCCAAGAAACTAACCAGAGCTGTTTAACGAGACCAAAGAATGGTCCATGAAGGAGAATTAGAATCAAACATTAGCAACAGTGGATTTTCATATTTTGGAGTCTGATGGCCGTTAAAAAGCACATTTGAGCTCATTAAAACAATTTAAAGTTGTTAAATCTAAGTTTGGTAGATTAAAAAACGGAGAACAGTGTGGGTAAGTGAATGAAATATACAAATTGGTCAAACCAAATCAGAAATAATATGAAAAGGCCATAAGATTTGTGTGAGTTCTTGATTTCAGGTTTTTCACCTTAATGATTGAAATCAGTAACAGGGTGAAAGGAAGCAAATTGCACTCTATGATCGTGGACCGTATTACTTGCACAACTATGGTACGGGGAGTTCAGCAGATAGATAGTAACAACTTCAAGGGCAATCATGTCCAACGTCTACTAAACATTCATATTACCATATTTGGTGGTAGAAATAACCAATCACTTGACATGGCATACTATGACTAATAAAAGGAAATGTTCATCAAGATCAATTTGAAGAACAAATTCAAGAGTGTGTAAGTAGTTCAAATTAATGAAGCGATCTTTGTACGTGTGAGGACAGATGCTTTCAAACACATTACACATACAACTACGATAGTGCACCACATAAATCTTTACAATCAAAGATAGGTTTTAGAAACTCATTATTGCATTAACACAAGGTCCCCCACAGCATGCTCTCTTTTACAGAAGGGCATTCGGTTGCATACTTTGAACTTATTTTACATTCAGATTTAAAGACTGAATCTGCATCAAAAATCACTCAGCTTTGCAAATGTATGCCTAAATCACTCAACCTTTTGGCAAACCGTGTTCAATTCATCATCAATGTCAGTAAGCATATAGCATCAGCTCATAATAAACTTCAGAAGTGGGGAGAAAGAAAATTCTTAGAAAGGGAGACATAATTTTTTTTTTTTTATTCAATCACAATCACTGCAACCCCAATGTAGGACCGACAAAGGTTATGAAGATTTTCTTTCCATCAAGCGGCGACAAAACCCACTTCTACAGCCAAATATGACAGCCTTTTTGCTGATGTGTTCATTCAATACATTGCTAAAACAACGTCAAAATGGAAGGGCAACTAAAGAAGCTACAAGTAGCAAGCCAATATCAGTTGACCTAAGCAGAGCATCTAGACAACATAATTAGCCTTATAAATTGTCATAATCTAAGGGAACGTCTGGTAAGGTGTTTATAAATAGTGATAAATGAATGGTGGTGAATTGGGTAGTACTTGTGGGTTTTAAGAAATGTATGGATAAATAGTAGTTAGACTGAAAGTGTTTTTTGACAGAGATTTTTATAAACATCTTCCCAAACATAAGCTAAGTAGTATTATGTGCAAGTCATAATATCGGATCCTATAATCAGATACTGAAAGCATTAAAAAACCAAATAATTAACCTAAAAAGTAAGAAAGAGGCTTCACTTGCTTGCTTGTTTCCTTAGCACGTGATGAGCTTACTGGTCCCCTGCCGCCATAACACATCTCAAGAAAAAGGCTTATGTTTGGGGAGAGAGGAGGGATTGGTGGTGTTATTTCCTATCTGCAAATAATTCCATTTCCTAGCTATTCAAGATTCACAAGTCAAACTCAGAGTGGTGGCAAACAAGGAGGAGAAAAAATACAGTTTTTTCCATGTCTGAGGCTCTGAAACAGATATCTGAATATAGTCCCAACATCAGAAAATAAACCAGATTTTTCAATTTACATGAAATCTGTTTTCCTGAAATGCTAAATAAATAAAAAAACATATACACGCAGTCAATTACGCTAATCAATTATACACTCGAAATAACAAAAATTAATGAAAAATTGCAACTCTATGAAAGCAGGTCAATAAAAAACTCGGTTGAAATACCTCAAATTATTCGAACCCATAACTCAATTCAATCAATTACTCATTCGGCCTCAGCCTCGAACTCCGCCTTCGGACCTACAAGTCACAACCGAAACCAATTATTTATCACGTAATATCAATTCATAGAAAATACGCCCAAATATACATGGGGAAAGATATGAAGGCACCATGGAGGGAATGGGGGCGGTGGTCCTTTCCCCAGCCAACGCCGCGAGTGGCGTCGAGGTACTGTTGGACGAGGTGGCGGCACTTCTGGAGGTGGTTGACTCCCTCTACACGGTAACACCACTTCACTTTCTCTCTGAGAATCTTGGCTTTCTCGATGTCGATCCACTTCTCCCTCACCAAATGCTCCCTCATCTCCAACATCGCCACCGGGTCCTTGTACGGGTTATCCGGGTCGAAGTCATCCGGGGCACCCTCGTCACTGAAGAATACTCCCTTTTTACGACCCATTGCACCTGAGTTCTTCCGATTTTGCTCTAGCTATTTCTCTCTGTAGAAGTCGAGAAGGAGATTGGGGCTTGAGGGTTTGATTTGTGAATGAGAAAGTTTTACAGCTAGCTCCTCACATATGGTCCTTGTTTCAACTTGGTCCCTATCTTTCGGTATTATATTTAACTTTTAATTTTATATCTTTCGTAGTATTGTACGTTTTTAAGAGACATATTATGCATTTGACTAACTAACAGAAAAGGTTTCAATATACTTCAATACAAAAGTGATCTCCTACTCATCATGGCTAGGAGTTGTCTTGTCCATTGATGACATAACGTTTACAATTTTTGACATTTCAATATTAAACATATTTCGCAATTTTTGGCTTATAAGAAATCCTCTAAACTATTCCCACACATACTCAACGCAAGTTTGCATTGAGATTCCGCGCCTCAAGGCAGCCTTTTCCTCATTCTTAGACCAGCAAGCTTGAAACAACTGGTGCACAAGCACGCTTATGGTTAGGATGCTAAGCAATACGTGTATGTGATGATATTATTAGTATGCACTCTTCGACAATATATGACATACGTCTAACTTTTGATGACCTTACACATGTCAATTCTAGTCATGACTTCAATCTTGTTCAGGGAGGATAGTCTAATCAAAATGTTTCTAAATGTCAAATGACTATTGCTTATAGAACTAATAGGTAAATGAGGCCTATTGAGCTTAAAACTAATCTGTTTGTACAATGATGATTGACAAGATTTGTAAACAATGTTTGATGTAACAAAATCTGAACAGTTAATTTAAAAAATAATTATTGAAATCTTTTGAAATTAATGAATATGATCAAATCATGATTGTCAACCATCATTATACATGTAGTACTATTGATTGGGCTTATGAGGGGTTACACAGTTGACAACCGTAGAATGATAATAGGTCAAAGGGCTTATTGAGCTTCGAAGGGGATTGTCCAATCAAAACGCATTGCTCTTGGAACTATAATTGTCTTAACGAATCACGTCTCTTGTTAACACCGCAAACTAACTGCAAAGCTTAGATTATTTGTTTATAATTTACCAAGTAGTCAAGTCTCATTTATATCTTTTTTTGCATAGATTATTTGTTTATAATTTACCAAGTAGTCAAGTCTCATTTATATCTTTATCAATGAAATCGATATATGCATCTCGAACATATGAAATCGATATATGCATCTCCAACGTCATGTCTACTTATCTTTGAACTTCACACATTTAACTTACTTATTTTCAACTCTTACTAATTCAAATTTTGTGTTTTAAAATGTAAATTTAGTTATAAACAAGCTTTTAAATTTTAGCCAAACATTCTCTATAAATTGCATTTTGATTATGCCTACATTTTACATCTTCACGCTTCCAAAAAATAAAATCCCTAAAATAAATTTAAAAAGAAAAAACATTCAAAATCCAACACGTTTTTATCGGAAGGCCAGTTTAGCATCTTCACAACCGTCGGTTCAGGGTCCCACTCTACTCTTCTTCGCCACCGGCTCAAATCCGAGTGTCAATTCCAACTCAACGCCGCTCCGATCGGCTGTCAGCCCACCTGGCTTAGCCAATGATGCTTCCACAGTCTCCATGGACGCGCTGTCACCCTCCCCAATCTCCAAGCCGCGGCTCAATGGCATCTCCTGTTCACCCTGACTCACCCCAGAGTCACGGCTCGGGGATGTAACCCTCAGCTCCTCCTCATGGCACCAGCTCCACATGACCCGGGCCGCGTTATCGACATCATCAGGTGAACCAGCCCTCAGCTCCGGCTTAACCTCAACTTTCTTGAACCGACCACGTGTCTTGACCTTATGCGAGTCTCGCGTCCAGGCAGCCGAATTGTCGTCCTTTGACACGTGGCGAATATCACCAGCCTTTAATGGTGGACTCACCATGGTACTCGCCGCCGACTCAGAAGAGAATTGAGCCACAGCCGCACCGCTCAACACGGCTTCAACCGCCGCCTGGCAAAGATGCCAATTCCCAGAACACAATAGACCGGTCGCCCCATTTATTGGATTGACAATACGCCCACATGATTCGTATAACAATGATCTAAAGATTGCTGCAATAATAAAAAAAACAAAAAACAAAATTTAGTAACCAGAAAGTAGAACACTAACTGTGGAAAGGTTTATGGAAAAATTATTTTGATTAAAAAGTTTCATGAAAGTTTTTGAAAACACAAAGAGATAGGAAACTGTTTTGCGTTTTAAAAAAGATTTTGAGAATTTCGGAACTCATTACCAGGCTGCAACTGTTGGGCGCCGGCATTGATGAGGTTAAGGAGACCAGCGCGGCCATAAAATTTGGCGAGGAAAACGGTGGCGTTGGATTGCGCTTCAGGTGTTTTGATCCATTGAAGGCAATGTCTTATTGTGCAGTTTTCGCTGCAACCCTTTCGGAGAACCCGGCATCCATTGCAACTCATTCGCATGGCTACCAATTCTAGTAAACCTCTTTCACTAAAAGTTAGCTAATTTCTGGCTTTCAAGCTGGAAATACGAGATCGGGAATGGGGATGGGAGAGTTTATCATGTGAATGAGGATTGGGAAATGGGTTTTATAAATCTTGGAGCGCCGCAAGTGGTTTCTCCTGTAATGCTGTATTCTGTGGGACGTTCAAAGCTGTCTGCTTTCCTACTTTTTAAGCGAATTCTTCATATTGCCCCTTCATTTTCTTCTTCTTTGTCCAATTATCTTTTAATTCTTTTTATAATTTCTGACAAAACAATTGATTAAGAACGAATTTTATAAAAAGTAATATTTTTTTTGAAAATTTGTGATCAAATAGTAGAGAAAAATTATGTATTCATGTGCAAAATTATTTATTGAAGAAACGGGTGATTAAAAATTAATTTGAAAAATTAAATCCTATGTATGAATACGATAAATAGAATTTTGCACGTTTATCAAAGAATCAATAAGAAAGTCGTGTATGAGAATGTTAGAATATTTTCACTTAAAGTCTTGCGTGACCATGACAAGGCAAACGAATTTGGGCAAATTGAGTGACTTGTAATCCGAATTAATTTCTAAATGCGAGTTGATGAACATTCTCGACATGATGGAACCAACTTCTCAATAGGTATAATACATGTGTCCATTCATTAAAATTTGTTGTTTGAAAATTGAAATAGTAAATTGATTATGCTACTAAAAGGAGATAGGCAAAATAAAATCGCTGAACGGAATAAATAAACGGCTATTTTAAAATTGTCGTGTGAAAGAAGAATGAAGAATAACCATCAAACCACTACCTTCAACAATTTCGACATTGATTAAAAATCTAACTAGTCCAAAATAAGTAACAAGTGGAGAATAAAAAATATGATTCTCTTTTCTATTTAATTTATTATAATTATTCGAACGCCAATGCCCATCGAATGACAACCTGAGATGTTAATTTAAAACAATTGAAGAATTCCCTGATTCTTTACAGTACAATTATAGTTTACTGGACCAAATTGAGTCCATAACTGCGGGAAGCTGCCAGATATACGAGGTACGGGTACTATGGTCTTTTGGGTTGTCCAAGGAAGAGATGGCAGGGCTGTGATTTTAGCCAAAACTTGAGAGCTGAAGAGTCCAATACCGGCATGCAAGTCAGTCCAAAACCATGAAGCCCAATGTCGCAACACGTGTAAAGCCGCACTGTAGATGCGGCTCGCCACATACACTTGGAACTACGGTCTCCCTGTCACGCGCCATCTTTCTTCAGGCTTCAAACGCGCGCAATAGAGGTGATGGAGGATTGATATTATGCACCGTTTGTTTGGGATTAGGAGTGTGTTTAAGTCACGTTATTTTGGAAAAATGTATTTTGAAATAGTATATTGATAGAGAATGTGTGGTTGAAAAAAAATGAAAAGTTATGTGATGAAAAATATTATTTTATTAAAGAATGTGTAGTTGAAAATGAGTAAAAAAATGAGAATGAAAATTTTAATGTGGCTCAAACAGAGGCTATATCTAATTAAAATTTCAAGTTAAAGTCGACAATTAATTTTAAGTACTTTTTTTCATGATATTTATAATTTTTCAACCATCACGTTTTATCAATTTTTATCAGAATTTATTAAAAATCTAATTTTAATCTCTACCAAACATGAACTATAATCGAAGATCTTCTAACTTGCCCGTTAATCTTGAGAGGTCACTCTTTGTCCAACTGAAGTTTGTTTCAATGTTTTTTATCATTTGGGTTGCAAGTTAGTTTTTCATTGGTGTACTTTTACTCCAAGATTAAGGAGGTCGATCCTCGAATTTTTTTTATTTTTTTTTCTGTTATCATTTGTCTTCTCTACTTCACGATAAGATGCTTGGGACAAGGGAGATTAATTAAGCTTTTTATGTTCCGGTGCAAAGTTTTAGGCACGTGATAGAAGTTGATACGATAGTTATGTATGTTTGAATTTCTTCTTAAAGCAGAAAATGATGCGCTTTTAAGGAAAAAAATGTAAACCTTCATCTTTTGATGTTTAATGTAGAGCATCTATGTAAGTTCCTGTTATGTATGTGGTTTACTCGATTTTAGGATTATTATTTTTTGTCTCGTTCATTCTCCTTCTTCTTCTTCTTTAGACACATTCTATTGAAGTGGGTTAATTTCATCTTCACTAATGTGAAGTTTGGGAAAGAGCTTAAACAAATTAACCAATTATAAGTTGTTAGAAAAATGAAGATATTGTTTTATTGAAAATGGAAAAGAAGGAAGAAGGATAAGAGATTAAAGAGTTAAATAAATTTTATTAAAATTGACGTAACAAATTGCAACATTCTATATGGTGATGGGAAGAAAACCACGTGAAGCATTAGAACAATAGAAGAAAATGGAAGGAAGAGATTGATTTGGCAATTCATATGAAAGAATTTCGAGACACATGAATTATGATCGTAACTATAATTGTAGAGGTTACGATTAATTAAAATCCCAACGTAATTAAAATTTAAAATTTTGTATACCTAGTCAACGTTAGTAATAGGTACAAGCTGAGTTTTGATATAAAACCTGTATAATTGATTAAAATAATAGAGAATAGTTACGAGCCTAATTTTTATTTTTATTTTTCTCATTAAAAATTGGTAGAGTATCTAATTGAGGAAATTATAAAAACCCCATTTTTTAACTTATCGTTTCAAATAATCACGTTAATCTTTCAAAAATCAAATCAAGTGGACACACGCCATCCTATCCCACCAACACCCCACCTCCTATCCACGGCACAACCAAGATCGATCTCTCTCTCTCTCGATCGATCGATCGATCGCTACCCACCAGTTATAGCCATCGTCATGAAAAATTAACCACCACCTTCCCCTCTCTTCATCGGTGATTGATCGGTGCACAATCAAATCTCAATCACATGGAGAGAGAACCTTAACTCTCTCTCTCTCTCTCTCTCTCTCTCGTTAGCTCAATCGCTACTAACCAACTCTGGCCACTGTCATGAAAAATTAACCACCACATTCCCCTCTTCTAATCGATGATTGATAGGTGCACAATCAAATCTCAATCGCATGGACAGAGAACCTTAACTCAAGCCCAACCAGAATCTTAATTGCAATGGTGGAGGCTGAAATTGGGTTGTGGTGTGATGTTGTTTGTTTGGTGGTGTGGATCTACGTTGTTGGTGCGATATTTAGATCTGTACACGGTGGTGGTGCGATATTTAGATTTGTGCGCGGTGCTCGTGGGACATTAGGCTATGGTGGTGCAAATCTGTGTAGCGGCGATGCAGTGTAAAGATTTACCTTTTTTGGTGGCGCGATGGTGTTGGTGTAGTGGTGGTGGTGCGATGGACATGTTGTGAACTGTTGTCAGAGGTGGGGGCTACAACGCGGCCATTTTTTTATGTTTGTTTCTATGAGGTTGCTATTGGTGGTGTAGGGTGGAATGCTGTGAGGTTGGGTGAGAAGGAAACCAATGGTTGCTGCTCGGTGGTGCAGTGGTAGTGCAAAGAAAAAGCATGTGAAGAGTGCGAAAAAAAAAAGAAGTGGGGGTGGAATGCATGTGGTTATGGTTGTGGATCAGAAGCGATGACAAACGATTTGGATGGTGCAGACAGAGGTGGAGTAAAGTGGGGTAGGGTGGGGGAAATGAATAGTAATTTATGACAATTTCATAATTTGTGATCGATAAATAAGTTGTGACATGTAAAAATGCTTGATTTGTAATTAAATTTATAATTGTAAACCACATTTTTTGTCTTTGTAACTATAACGTTTTGTGATTTGTGAGTAATGCATATTTGTGATCATAAATTGTATTTTTTTCGTGACTTTGACATATTTGATTAATAGATGAGTTGACGAAAATTTTAACAGATGGTCGCACTACCACTTGATTTTTGAAAGAATTTTACAAGTTTTTTTAAATTTGATAGTGTATCTTGAAACTACGGTAATTATGTATTTTTCCTTACCTAATTTTCCCTACTCTGTCTCGCATACTAGCCCATGCTAATTTAGCTCATGTTTGTTTCTCATTATTTCAAAAAAACAAATTTATGCATACTTATTTTCGTCCACACATTTACACAATAAAATATTCTACACGTAAATTCAAAATTTTGTTTCTACTTGTTAACTATAAAATCTTTAAAAATTCACTATTTAAAATAATATTTGAGGAAATTACAGGAATCTAGAGATTTAAAGATCTCAATTCATACACAGATGTTATGTTTACTAATTCAAAAATCAGAGATTTTTTTAATTAATTAATATATAAATAAATTTTTATTATTAAATATAGCTTCACACAATAAAATATTTTACACGTAAATTAAAAAAAAATTTCCTACTTGTAAACTACAAAATCTTTAAAAATTCACTATTTAAAAAACTATTTGAGGAAATTACAGAAATACAGAGATTTAAAGATCTCAATTCATACATTAGAGGTTATGTTTACTAATTCAAAAATTAATTAATTAATTAATATATAAATAAATTTTTTATTAAATATAACAATTCAAAAATTAATTAATCTATCCTACACAATTTCAATCACAAACTGTATATATATCTCTCTCTCTCCATTCTTTCTCTCTCTAACCCTCCCGCCATCGCCCTCTCTTTATCCTCTCGCCGACGATGAGGGGTCGCACACGGCGCGACATGGGATTTTTGGAAAGGATCGGTGCCGGTCAACAGCGCGTCACACATCGACTATGGATCGAGAGATGCGACTGCGCGCTATCATTGCACCGCGGCACTGCTCGCAGTGACGCACTGATTGTCTTTGTTTGCAGCGCTGCAGATCGGGTTTCCACCATTTTTCCTCTATTCACAGGTGGTGGTGATTGCAGTTTTTGTTGTGGTCGTTGATTGTTGGGTGGTTGTGTAAGATTCTGATAATGTTTTTGGTGTGTGTGTGGGATTCCGATAGCACAGGTTGTGAAGTGGTAGTGATGGCGAGTCCTAGTCAAGCGAGATCAAGGACAAAGTAAAGTGTTACATATCGAGAACAACCTGCAGATCTAGTAAATGATTCTTTCGATCTCGTCTCACCAGGGTTATAACATGGTGGTGGTGGTGGTGGTGGGTGGTGGTTATTTGGTGGTCATGTTGGCAGCGGTGATGTGGGCGATGTTGGTGATGTTGTGGGGTGTTGGATATGGTGGTGGTGCTTGTGGCGGTGGCGATAGGATTGTCGGGGTGGTGGTGGAATGGCGTGATGATGAGGTGGTATGTTTCTGCGATGTGTTGATTTGTTTGAGGTGGTTGTGTTGCTATTGAGATGTGGTGGTGGTGGTGGCGGTTTTGGAGGCGAAGGTGTTGTTG
>CAIGRP010081950.1:0-40859 GCA_903798385.1 Fraxinus cuspidata | reverse complement strand
TTCCTAAATATTTAGGAGGATAGAAAAAACAATGGTTTTTCTATTTAATGGCAACATATTTAATTCAATTATATTAGCTATTTAATAAATATGGGCTAATTGAGTAGATAGAAATATTGTTATAATTAGGGGATTATGGGAACTCTAATTTAGCAATATATAAAAACATTTTTTGTTATGGTCCCCAATATACCAAATCATACATAGTTTCCATTCTCCTCATCTGGAAGATAGATGACGATCCCATCGAGGAAATAAGACGATTTGGTTAAGGAAGATCACAAACCACACCCATTCGTTCGTGTTCACCAGTACATGATCAATTGTCATAATAATTTCGCAACAGTAAACAATCGTTCATAATGGATCCAGGTATCACCATTGGGATTTATCCCTAAAGGTTACGGGCCTTTAGTGTTTTTTTCCCTAAAGGTTCCTGAATCCGTGAATCCTAATATTCTAGCATGATGTGGATCTTAAGCTTTTGGTTATTTTAATCTAGAATGTTTGCATCTAGATTTTGTTTCGATTTTAGATATGATTTATATTTATAAAGAGTAGTATCCGAGTTTTTCATATTATATTAAAACTATAATAAACATTATTTTATATTGTAATTGATCTATCACTATACTAATGCAACCTTTGATATGTTATATTATATAATTATAATAAAATTACATCTATACACGTGAGCTTCGATTTTAAGTAGTAAACTTAATTTGATTAATGAAAAAAATTTAAGTACTCCAATATAATACAACGAGGATTACACTTAAATGGACATTAAATGAAGTTAAATTATATTAAATGGTACTGTATTAAATATATAAGGATAGAATTGACGTATAATTAAATATATACGGGTAAAATTGGTATTCAAAAGTTTAGCCTCAATCCATACTTTTAATATATTCCAGATAATCTAAAATTGGTTAATATAAATTTTTTGAGTTTTCTAATGTAAAACAGTGAAATTTATTTTCCAAAGGAGACAAAATGAAATGGAATTATATTAAATTTTTGGAGTTATAATATAATTAGTAATTAGTAATTATTATTATGCATTTATAATTAAAGGCGTTGTTGTCAAAAGCAAATATATAAGGGCAAAAATGAAGACTAAAAGTTTTTCATACCCGAGTTTCAACTGTTGATATTATTATTTTAATACTATATACATAATGTTAACATTTGAAATATTCTATTCTATATAATGGGCATAAATTTTAGAATATGTTACAAAAGAATGTAAATAATGGAATCAATAATTTATTAATCAGTTTACGTTGATGGTTTAGAATTTCAACAATGATTATTCAAATAATTAATTGTTTTTTGTTCAACTGTGATAAAAAAAAATTATATCACTAACTATTTCTTTGAGGATAATGAATGCGATTGTTTTTGTGTGATCCTTCGATTTCTTTGAAAATTGTTGATCTCGATTTTCCCTTATGACCGTGATTTTCATTTTCTCAATGTGAGAAGTTTCAATTTTTTCTTATTAGTTCAATGAAGGTAAAACAAGAACACATGTTCAATAATGAATAAAAAAACATTATTACATATTATTAATTTTTGACACACACACACATATATAAAATCATATTATTTAACATTATATTATAAACTATCAAGAATTATACATAAATTATATTTTATTTGAAGATCAACTGGCTAAAAGATGAGAACCATATTCAATATTATAAGCTGTAAAATTTACTTAATGCATGAAAAAATTAGGAGGATTAAATAAGGACATAGTTGAACAAAAACAAAAATTTGAATGACCAAATTGTAAATCGAATAAGAGTGTATTGAGCTTATAGCTTAAAATGTAATAGTAAAATGGGTATCTAAATATTCTTTTCGATCTCTCTTTTTTATATATAGCTCTTGAGCCCCATTTTCTACATCAAAATTCATTCTCGAGTAGTAATTTGATCCAATTTCAGTTATACATTTTTCAATAAAATATTATTATGCACAAATTCAAAACTTTTCTTATTTGTAAACCACACACTGTCGCAACACTATTACAAAATACATTTTATTTTTTTTTCTTTTTTGAAGAAAATGGGGTTCAAACAAGCAGTCTCTAAATTAGATTTTTAGTAGATTTTTATAGGAATTTTTGAAATGTGTGGTTGAAAATTTATGGACGATGAAAGATGTGGTTAATATTGATTGTTTGACTTTTACTAAGATTTAAAATCTTATTGTAATCCAACCAAACAGGGGCTAAAACAGAACTCAAATATTATTTAGCAAAAGTTAGAGACTGCTGCAAATTTCCGTAAAGAAAAATCTCGCGGCGCGTTAGTTCGCACTTTGCAGGTAGATTGCTTGGGCGAAATAGCCGCGGTTGTGTCTCGTCGGAGAGAATGCAGGGGCTGAGTATCACTCCGAGCCCACAAGAAATCTACTGTTGTAGAATCTCTTCTGCTTCAACATTATTATCTTTTATCAATCCACACAAAAGAAACGCATTCAATCACGGCTTCAAATTCAAGCCTTCTTCTTGTTATAAGATGACAAACGAAACATTTAGGGCTCAACAAACTCATTGCAAAGTTTCCTCGGAAGTTGGAGGAACTTCTCATGGGTATTTAATTTTATTCTCCCTTTGTTCTTATTTTCTTTGTTTACTTTTTTATTTATGTAGATATAATTATTTGATGTTTGTGTCCGCGGGGGGTTTGAAGAGCTAGCTAATATTTTATTTAAATTTGATAATTTTGAAAGAGTAGATCACCCCAAATGAGTGTTTGAAAATCAGTCTGATTTTATAGTATAGTTGTAAATAATGAAATCATTGGTATGACCAATGATTTTTATTTTTTTTTAAATTTTCTGTGTTGCTTAGTGAATTAAATTCATGTTATAGACAGCCAATTCACTCGGTTCAGACTAATCATGCTGGTATATAAGTGTAGTTGTGAAATACCTCAGTACATAATTTTGTTCTAGGTTGGATTTTCATCCCTTTTTGAAATTTATCTAAAGTAGTTTAGCTTTAATTTTTAATCAATTAGTTTGAATTCCTCATATTTGACTATATGAATTCTAATACTAGAACTTATGGTTTTGTTTCTGATTTTCATAATGGCTCTGATTAATTTTAGGTGATGTTGTGCAGGAGCACCGACTCACAAGTCCATGGTCTGTCGGAAAAGGTTGTGGGTGTTTTGGGAGGAGGGCAACTTGGTCGTATGTTGTGCGAAGCAGCTTCCCAAATGGCAATGAAGGTAATTGTTCTGGATCCAATGGATAACTGTCCAGCAAGTGCCCTATGTCATTATCATATGGTGGGCAGCTATGATGATAGTGCAACAGTAGAAGAGTTTGCTAAAAGGTTGGAGTTGAAAGCACCAATGTCATTTTCTTCTATTACTCGATAGTTAATACTCATCTTGTTTAAATGACCTTTTTAATAAACTAACTTGGATTGGGGTTGGTAGATGTGGAGTATTAACTGTCGAAATTGAGCATGTTGATGCTGCCACTCTTGAGAAACTTGAGCAACAAGGGGTGGATTGCCAACCTAAAGCCTCAACAATCCGAATTATCCAGGTTTATCACCTTTTTGGTTCTTAAGGCGGAAATTCATTATTCATTAAGGGTTCCTCTTCTAAAGCTTTCCCATTGTATGCGTTAAGTTGAATGTATTTCTTGTGCACATTTGCTGTTTTTCAACATTGATTCTGTTCTCAGTGACATTGGTTCTTAGGAAACCATTCAATTGTCTATTCTAGCAGTGGTGTTATACCTTTACACGCGCACAACATGTTGAATGCACACAATTAAATAAATTACTTGTACTGTAAGGCCAGTCATGTTAAAAAATCTGTGTTCTAAGGAGAGTGTATATTGAGGTTTTTTTAGTAGAATATATTGCTACCTCTAAGCTAACTTATATTTCTGTTATCATGTTGTCAACAGGATAAGTACCTTCAGAAGGTTCATTTTTCTCAACATGCAATTCCACTCCCTGAATTCATGCAGGTGATCTTATATCGAAAAAGATCTGAATTTTGAGAATGAAGCTTATATTTTCTTCAAAAATAAGAATTTACTGATTTATTTTTCTCACAATTTATTTATTTTACCAAAAAATGGCCAAGACAGATATATGATCTTGAAAGTGCTAAAAAAGCTGGAGACCTATTTGGTTATCCTCTTATGATAAAGAGCAAAAGGCTGGCTTATGATGGTCGAGGCAATGCTGTTGCTAAAAGTATAGAGGAGCTTTCTTCTGCCGTGAATGGTAACATATTTGTAATCCTCTAATATTGGGCTGTAAAATCCCTCATGTTGTTTAATCTTTATTTTGTGGTTTTGACCATCACGTTGAAACTTCTGTGTTCCCATTGTCTTAATTATGTTATTAGACGAGACTTTTTATGTCTAATGACCTTTGTGACTATCTTTTTAATGGTATACTCTAATTCTTAAATTTGGACTACTTGCAATGCAGATGGCATGGAAATGCCTTGTCTGAATTTGGACCCAGAGTCCGATAATTCTCTAGAGACAATTATGCTTTTGGCTGTCTTAGAGATAAAATATATAGCATATCAAACTGATTGTTTTCAGCTTCAAATTAAATAAAACTGATATAGGCAAAGTGCAGGTTGATGCAATGGGAATGGTCATCTTTGAATTAGTGGACTGTGTTTGTGCGGAGAATGCCTAGTTTCAAATCACGTTTTCTTGTGAAATGCATGTATTCCTACATTGTTTCTGCATATTTTAGTTAAATCTCATATCAATCAATTTGTGAAATTTATATCCATTTGCAGCTCTTGGAGGATATGGTCGTGGTTTATACGTTGAAAAGTGGGTGCCGTTTGTGAAGGTTAGTATCTATTGGGTTGTCTTGACCTTATGATCACATATACCTAGCTTCTTTAACAATGATTTTTATGTGATACTGTGGTCATATGGAATAAAACAGTTAAAAGTCATCTGTATCTTATTACCTCCGTCCAATTAACCATGGCTACTTGCATTAGAAATGGATTACAAAGTAAATTGACTTATCCTTTAGTCAATTGAAACATTAAACATATAACATTTATGATGGATCATTTTGGATATGTGGATCAAAGATCACAGGTGTAACCTCGATCGCAAGGTTCAAACTTTTCTCCTTTTCAAATTGGTCCCAATCTTCCCTCTATTGTACAACTTAGTCCTTCATCTTTCAAATCTTGAAACTTTGGTCCCCTCTTCCATAATTAGCTCGGTTTAAGTCCTGTTCATCTACTTTTTGCTTCTTTTCTCCATATAAACCATCAGACATCGAGTTTCTCCTAAAAACAATCAATATGTGAACAAAATTAAGCGTTGATTCAATAAAAGCACTCTCAAATGTCGACTTTTGATTGCCCAAATAAGTATAAAATTACACTTATCAGTTGTAGTGTTAATTTGTTGTGAATATTTGACACTTATCTATGTTTTAATATATCAAATAATTAATATTTAACCTCTGTTTGCATTGAAATTTTATTTTTAGCAGATATTGATAAAAATTGATGAAATATATAGTTGAAAAGTTGTGGTTCTATGAAATATGTGGTTAAAACAAATTATTGATTTTTACTTAGATTAAAGTTTAGATTTTAATAGAATCTTACAATCCAATCCAATGATTTTATCCGCAAAACTCCTTCATCGATCCAATCCGGAATTACAATCTTGACAAGCATGGTCCTTCATATGGACTAAAATTTACAAATGACAGAGATTGGCAGCAATTAACATATAAATAAGTTATTGTTTCCACTTATTTTTTCTGATTTTATGAGTGAGGGTCTGCAATAGATGTCCAATTGGAAAGGAGAGGAAGTAATGATTTTAAGTGCCAAGTTTTCCTGATATTGTGATGGAATGTTTTATGGATGACAGTTCATTCACTTTGTTATAAGAGAATATCATTTCATTACGAAAGGATAAAAAGTAATAATGCTGGCCTTTTTTTAGCACGTGGAATCAAACTTCCAGTCTGGTCCAGTTTTTAAAGCATTTGAGGTCATCTTGATTATGAAGTCTGTTAGCTAATAGATCAAAATTTCAAATTCCTAGTTATGTTAGATTTTTCACAAGTGGCTTGATGAACTTCCGCCCCTTATACTGATAAACTCCTGGAGTTATTAACCATAAACTTGTTTTTGAGTAATCCACTGTGATGAATTGATGCAATAATAAGGATTGCTTTTAACTTGTGTAATGACACATTTTTTGTTTTATCAAATAATCAAACTTGGATTTCTCTGGAAAGACATTCATGTATATATGTCATCATGATAAGTCAAAATAGGTCTGAACTTTGAGTGGCAAATTATCTAAATAACTATCCTTTTTTATTTGATGCAGGAGCTCTCTGTCATCGTGGCAAGAGGAAGGGATAATTCTATTCTGTGCTATCCTGTAGTTGAAACTATTCACAGGCAAGATAACTTTGTTTCCAATACAATTTTCTTTTTTCCTTTTATTTTATTTCATATCGAACTTTATGAGAATTAGTACTTGAGTATGCATTTTCCCATTTTCTTCCATTCATTCTGGAACTTATATTGACTTTAAATGTTTCTAACGATCTTGTGTATATGCAGGGAAAACATTTGCCTCATTGTCAAATCACCTGCTAATGTGTCGTGGAAGATTTTAAAACTTGCTACTGATGTTGCACACAAGGCTGTGAGTTCATTAGAGGGTGCTGGCGTATTCGCAGTGGAGTTGTTTTTGACAGCTGATGGTCAGGTTGTGTAAGGACGTTTGATGTGCATGATCCTTTGTTTTGATGACATGTAAATTTACGCTTTGATGACTTTCATTGTTTATAATGAGCTGTTGTATCATATTTGCTTTCCTCAGGTCTTCCTAAATGAAGTGGCTCCTAGGCCACATAATAGTGGACATCACACGATCGAGGCTTGTTTTACTTCACAATTCGAGCAGCATTTGCGGGCTGTTGTTGGTCTTCCACTTGGTGATCCGTCAATGAAAACTCCAGCTGCTATCATGTATAATATACTTGGTGAAGATGAGGTAAACCAATAATTGTTACATTTATTGAGAAAGTTTTAGTTGACATTTTGATTACTTGTAAGTTTAGATTTTTGCCGACGTAGTACTTCTGATGGTTTTGATGCCTAATCTTGCTCCCTATATCCATGGGTAGAGTTAGCTTGTCCTTTAAGATGACACAAAATAAGCTTTATACCTCGCATAATTTAGATCAAAAGAGAATTTTCAATAATCGAAGCCTTGATTGTGAAGCTAGAATATCAGTAAATGGTTAACTGATGGCGAGGTTTGCTATTCTTGGTCGAGAATGAGAAAGCAGTGGACTCATGCTGAATGCCAGCAATAGCTTTGAAAAACCATAATTTGACTTTTATGGCTTTCTTATATTTTACTTCTCACTTGTGGCTATAGGGCGAACCGGGTTTCCTTCTGGCTAATCAACTTATTGGAAGGGCATTGAGAATTAAAGGGGCATCGGTTCATTGGTATGACAAACCTGGTAGGTTGATACTGAAACCAACTCTTGCACATATATGTTTTATTTTCCTGTCTTCATGTTAGAGAAATTTTTAAATCCATGTATCTCTGCAGAAATGAGAAAGCAAAGAAAGATGGGTCACATCACAATTGTAGGCCCCTCTATGGGCATTGTTGAATCTCGGCTAAAATTCATGCTGACAGAAGAAATTTTGGATGGACAGCCTGCGGGTCAGTTGTGTTTGATGTCTTTATACTGTGTTTTATGCGGGTGACAACACGTAGTGCAAATCCCTGTTTGAATATGCGATAAGGATTTAAAGAATTGGAAGGATTTTACTTGTGTGATCAATGTTTGGATTCAAGTTGACTAGTGTATTTTATGTCTATTTTTTTTAACTTTATTATCTCTAGAGCGTCATTGTTTATTTGGAAAACATTTGGTCCGTTGACCAAATCTGTTAGCATCCCTAACATCCTATCTGAATATCTTTGTCTGATGTTATGCCGCTTCTCTCTGTCTGACATTTTTGTTATACACCGTAATGCTTCCTTCTACAGCTGCACCACGTGTTGGAATCATCATGGGCTCGGATTCAGATCTTCCTGTTATGAAGGAAGCTGCAAAGATTTTAAGGGAGTTTGATATTCCTGCAGAGGTTACTGCACGTTGTTTTATTATATTTTTGGCATCGTGTACATGTTTGTGGCACGAGGCATATTAAACTTTAGTTAACTTTGTTATGTAGGTAAGAATAGTTTCAGCGCACCGGACTCCTGAAATGATGTTTTCTTATGCTTTGTCTGCTCGGGATCGTGGTATACAGGTTATCGTTGCCGGTGCTGGTGGTGCCGCTCACTTGCCAGGTGTTTAATATTAGAGCATAATATACATTTTCAATCATATTTCTTTGAACACACTGATGTAACCTTGTTTGATTTATTAGGCATGGTGGCTGCATTGACACCCTTGCCGGTGATTGGTGTTCCTGTACAGGCTTCTACATTGGATGGACTCGACTCCCTCTTGTCAATTGTTCAGGTACTTTCGTAAAAACATTAGATATCCAATATCGGATAATCCCATTGTATCAAAATTACATATGACCAGAGGTAGTGGCAAATGATTTGATTTCTTTGGACATTTAAAGAAAGGTAAATTTCTGAATCAAATGGAACAATGAAATAGGAAGTAGGTAGTTACTTCCAATTTTATTGGGAACACGGCTTAGATTGTTTTTATTTGATGTTGCGTCACAACGTTTTCCATGTTGGAGGAATGTAATATTTGTTAAGTGAAAATAATGGATTTCCATGTTTATGTAGATGCCCAGGGGAGTCCCAGTTGCAACAGTGGCAATAAATAATGCCACAAATGCAGGTTTGTTGGCTGTAAGATTGTTAGGAATTAGCGACATCGACTTGCAAGCAAGGTTTGTCTCTCTCCCTCAATGAAAACCAACAACAATTTCTTTTATTGGTTGCCCCAAAAATGTGAAAAAAAAAAAAGACTGCGATTCTGTAGAAATTAATAAAGTAGCTTGTTTCCATTCATATAGGATGGCTCAATACCAAGAAGATAGACGAGATGAAGTCTTGGTAAAGGATGATAGGTTGGAAAAGGGTGGCTGGGAAGAATACTTGAATTCGTGATGTCATCTTTCCTCCCACTCACCATGAAAATCCATTTCAAGAACTGCGAAAGATAACTGGAAAAAAAAAAAATATCATGATGTTATGGTTCATCTCTTGAAGTAGAATTGCATCTTCAACCGGCACAAAATGGTTTCATGGGATCATATTTGATGCTCGTTAGAGATGAGGCTCCTAATGCAGGTTTTTATTTTCTTTGCTTGTAGCTTCACTTATTTAACATACACAGTTGTTTTCTCTTGTAGCCGTGAAATGATTTTGGAATATGGTTCTTGCGTGATCTATGTTGTTAGTCACGAGTCAATTGCATGAGGTTTGCACTCATCAAAATAATTTTATGTGGATGATGTACTTGTTTTCAGAACTTACATTGTTTTGCTCTCCTCCCAAGGAGGGGATTTTCATTATTTGCAAAGAGAACTCTTATAATTATTTTGCTAGTGATGAGAAAATTAGTTTTAACTATCAACTTTTTACTTAAATAGTGTGATTGACCATGCTCATGCCTAGAATGTGTTTATTTAGATGTCACTAACATTGTTCGTTAAATTTTGCCAATGCCCATTTCTGCTTCTTGAAAGTGAGAATAGAAGAAAGAAAAGAAACCCGAATTAATTTTTTTCTTATCATTTGTCATCGTTATTATGTCGAGAAACAAAAAATGCACCAGGCTAACGAGTGGCTCAATGTGACTTGCCTCTTCAGACGAATTGTGCTGGACCTGGACTGGACCAAATAGGGGCGGGTCGTCCCGACCCTTTGTATACAGCAGTGTCCTCCCCACTTTGTGGCTAGTCACATGGGCAATGGCAGGCTTTGTTGACCAGGTGAAAGCCAAGTGGTAGTCCATATTATTGGCATGGCCAAAATGACATCGTTTTCATGCACGAAAATAGAAGCATTTTTGATACCTCACCTCACGGGTAGAAGCAGAAATGCTTTTATGAACATGTGAATTTTGTCATTTTAGTATCTCATCTTAGCTGTCACAGTTTCTCGTTTTCATTGAGCCCCAAATCCTATTGTCATCACATGTTCTTCCCAACATCTCACTTAATACAGCAACAAAAATTAGAATAGTGTGTCGCATTTATTTTCTAGTACGACTGTATAGTTTTCATTATTCTAACACTAATCAGTGAATCGTGTGTCGCATTTATTTTCTAGTACGACTGTATAGTAGGCCACTTGCGGAAGTGATGCTTGATGTTTTGCAAGTTTTGAAGAACAACATCCTTGATTGAATAATGTTATTATAGTAAAAACTATCGGTAGTCGTCATACAGAGCATATATATAATAGTTTGTTATTTGACGTATGAGATAATAAAAAAAATATTATATTAATGTATCAAATAATAAATTGTCATGTATATGCCACGTAGGACGACTACACGTAGTCTTCACTTTGAATTGCACTACTCTTCTCGATTAGGGCCATAATTTCCACGTGGCCAACTAAAATTGCAATACTAACACAATCGATCACCATATCATCTCATGAAAAAAAATAATAATAATAACCCTCGAAGTATCAAAATAGGAAATGACTTCAATGTTAAGATCCAATTTTCATGATTTGATTCGAATATTGATCGACCATTAATTCACTTTTGCTCTTCCTCTTGTAAGCATATGCAGAGAGGAATCCGAACAAAGGGTTCCTATCAGAAAAGGAAATGTAAGCACCCTGGCCTACCCTAAGCTCCACACCTATCCCATGAAGACCACCTAACCCGCATGCAATATCATGTTCTTCAAGTTTGACTAACACCATTTGATGCTCCGATTTTTCTGATAAGTTCAAGGACTGCTCTGCAGGATTCCTTTAGGGTCGTACATAGATAAAGCTGTGACTGTGTGTGTGTGTGTGTGTGAGTGTGAGAGAGAGAGAGAGAGAGAGAGAGAGAGAGAGATTGAGGCAGGCAGTACTGTGAAGAGGAGAGTTAAAATCTAATCACAAGAGCAATGGAAAAAGGTCATCTGCTGGTTAATAGTATGCACTATTACATTAGTGTACGTGTAGGCATATATGTAGACATGTGGGGACTTGATAGTACGTCTGTTTGTTTTGAAGATTTATTTATTTATCATTTTTTTACAATTTGATTAAAACCTAGAAAAAAAAGGACACTTTTATGTTTATATGCATAATTATTTTACGGAGAGATGTGCGCTTGAAAACAAGTATGATAAAAAATGAATTTTAAACCATGCAAGTCGACTCAACAAGAATAATTTGCATGACTAGTTAATCGAAGATAATCGATTTTGAGATTTTTAGGGATTAGACCAATTTTGAATATGAAGTCCTATAAATATTAAAAATATATAATATTTATATTAAATAAAAATATTGAAAGTAAATAAAATAATAATTAAAAACTTTCAACTGCCTAAATTAAATTTACTTTTCTAAATTTTTTTGGTAAAAAATTAATAATTATATTATTACAATCAAAATAGAGAATGACCAAACAATAGGAGAAATAAAATAAAAGTTAAAAGGCCACATAACAAATAAATTAATTGATATTTAATTATAGGAGAGTATTGTATAGGAGAGTATTGTGGCATTTACCGATAGTTAAATTATATTTAAATTAATTAATTATTGTATAATAAGATATGTTAAATAAACGATGAGAAAAAATCACTTATTTATTTCTTAATCAAAGCAAAATTAAAGTTAAAAGAGAGCGTGTTGGGTGTAATAAAAATTTACTTTTTAAAATTAAAAAAATATTTTTTATAAACTTCATAAGAGATCTTTGTAGTTTAGCTTACTTTAAAAATTAATTTCATTTTAAAAATAAATAGGCATGCACGCTATTCTATAGAACAAATGCCTTTCTGCAGCGCGTTGAAGTCCGAAATAGAAAATCCCAAGTCAAAACAGAGCGCGTGTCAATATCAACTTTTCAAACTTCATCAAGAAAAATCGTTTAGGTGGAAGTACACGTGACACAAGGCGCGTGAATCCATGAGAACTCCTCGAAGAGCTAAAAACCAAATGACGTGATGAGCTAAGTACGGTGGTTGTTGCTTGGACCGAGGTTGCGGCCCAAAATCCAACGGCCACTGTTTTTTTGTATGGTTTATTGTGTCTATTCACTTTTTCCCTTCTCTCTCTCTTCCACCGGACTTCTATTGTCTGGAATTTACTGTGTTTCCCAGTAATTTTTGATATTTACTTCTTGACGAAATGTAAAAAGTTTTGCTACTAGTAGATAAACCGTTACCGAAAATAACGTGGAGGAAAAAGATCGAATAAAAATATTAATTATGTTTTAAAGTGATAAATAATAGAGTATCACGTGACATTATATAATTAATTATGTAAATTTTGATATATATGTAGCAAGATTCAATGTATAAAGGTCAAACATGCATTAAATGATAGGTCAAAAAGACATCAAATGAATATGTTAGTTGTAATTTCGATATTTAGCTTGGTACTTATCTACTAATATAATATGTCACGTGAGATCGTGACTTGTTTAGAAAAAAATAATTTTAAAATTCGTGAAGTACTTATTTGAATCTTATTAGATTAAATCATTCATTTAAAACGGGCTTTGTGTTTTTTAAATGTAATGAAAATTCCATGTTAAAAGATTAAAACCATTAAAAGAAAGTAATAAAAATATGTTATTTATACTTTCGATATTTGGTTGATATGAAATTTATTCTTTAACACATTCAAGAATATTTATCTTACAATTCAATCGCTCGGTTGGCTTCATAATATATATTTTTTGTTTCAGTTTTACATGTTAGTTTCTGTTTGATTTTATTAAAAATTAGATTTAATTAGGTTTTAATAAAATTTAATGAAGTATATATTTTAAAAATTGATAAAAAGTGTTTTTTGAAATGCATGAGCTTAATCTTAAATATCTCTTGTTCTCTCCGCCTCTCTTTATATGTCAAATTTATAAATAAACTTATCGGTTCACGAATTAGTGAATATAAATTAAGAATACTTCAAAAATACGTAGTTAAAATTAACAGTTGAAATAAATTACTGACACGCACTCCGTATACAAATTTATAAATCAATTTACAAGGAGAAAAAATAACGAGTTTCGAAATATATAGATAGCAATGAATTTATATATATCTGATTGAAAGAAATTAAGTCTCAGTTTGGTAGAGATTAAAATTCAATTTTTAATAGATTTTGATAAAAATTGATAAAATATGTTATTTGAAAAATTATAAATTCCATAAAATATATAATTAAAATTAATCGTTGACTTCGACTCGAGATTTAAATCCAAACAAAACAGGGGCTAATGAACGATGCTGATTGGATTTTATAAATATATTTCTTGATTTTGTCCGTTTCTCTCACTGTATCTATCTGTCATAATCCATCACGTGACCTACTTTTTATAGAAGCCATAGCGGCAGACCGAACCCCGAAACGCACCCCTATTCACTTGCTTAATAATGCTGCTGCTCCTCTCTGCGCCTGCAGATTCTTTCACTCTCTCTCATTCACTACTAGGGTGGTTTTTGGTTGTTTTGTTTCTAAATTTATTTACGAAACGGTACAATTTTTTCACCCATTTCACACATCTGACGGTACAGTCTATGATATTTGTGGTTTAAGATTGTCACTGTTAAACCCTTCGTGTTAAACGGATAAACCCTAGTACCCAAAACGGAGAAGGAAGATCACAGTCAAAGTTGCAGAGAGACTGATAGAGATAGATAGATAGATACATACATACAGATAGGCAGCTGATATTTATAGAGAGAGAGTGTGTGTGTTTGTGTGTGTGAGTTGGGAGTATAAAGGAGAGAGGCATGCAGCAGCACCTGATGCAGATGCAGCCCATGATGGCAGCCTACTATCCCAGCAACGTCACTACTGATCATATTCAACAGGTCTTTCTTTTTCTTTTCTCTTCTCTTCTTCTTTCTTCTTCTCTGTGGATTTCTGTTCAAACTTTTCTTCATCTGCTATATCTTTTTCACTTGGCCCCTCTGCCATTTTACCTGCTTTCTTCCCCCTGTCACCTTGTTGCTCAGTTTCTACTTAATTGGCTTCCTATTTGTTTCTGCTGGATAATTTGGTATTTGGTGGGGTTATGTTTTTGCCTCTGTTGGCAATTCCTACAATTGAAGCACAGGCACTTATATATAACGATAATGATTCAGAACTGTCCCCTCTTTGCTGCTGCTCGATCAGAAAATAAGCCAAGTGCACCTCTAAATGCGAGCGCTATGTCCACTTTGAAGTTGTACTTGTTATTTTTTAAATAGGTCTAAAGCCCATCACACACACATAAGGGTCCCTAAAAATTCTTTATATATCAGGAATATTAGGTCCGTCCATTTGAAGCCTGGGTGAGTGATTAATCCCATCACTGTATTTCCATACTACTAACCATTTCTTGTTCATTTATACATGCAGGTCTCATGACCTTGTGCACTAGATTCTTTAATAAAACTATAATAATAAAACTGGGGTGCAACCTTTTAATGTTTGTGCACTAAACATTGCCTGCAGTATAACCTGGAAAGCCTTCATTTTCTATCAAGAAATAATGGTATTTTCCTGTAAAAACTGAATTATCTGTGTAGTGTATCTTTAGTAATGCTCCCATCATACTGATATTTTGATCCTTGTCCATACTAATAATTTAGAATTTGAAGTTGTAATTTGTAGGACTCAATGACTAAAGTTGAGTGTATAATTTTTAAATGCAAATTTGCAAAAAAAAATCATGGCTTTATGCCATTCTTGTATTTATAACATAACCACCATAAATATGTATTTCTTTTTTCTGATTTTCCTGCTTAATATTGGCTACAATTTAATCCACTTTATAATATTTAAATTTTACTGTACAGAAACAAAAAATAAGACATGGGGCCTTTCAACTTCAAATTTGTAATATATTTTTATATTAGGCACTCATTTACAGTAATTAAACTAAATAGGGTTTTATCACTTTCTGAAAGCCTTTCTATTGTAGATTTCTATATATTCGGAGTGTAGGATGTACTGTTGAGTTATGAATTATGGTAATTCCTTATTGCAAATGTTGAGTCTATCAACTATTTGTTGCCAGAATGTTCACTCAGTTGTTTTTCTTGTGTAGATGAATTATTATAATAACAAATGCCTTCAACATATTCATGCTTTTAGTTACAGATCAACTTTCCGCCGGTTTTAGGTTGCGGGTGCCAAAACATGACTGGTTTTCTTGGTTTTGTTGTTGATTTTATATTATCTGCAGTATCTGGATGAAAACAAGTCGCTGATTCTGAAGATTGTCGAGAGCCAAAACTCGGGGAAAATGAGTGAATGTGCAGAGTAACTACTATAACTTTCTTTGCTTCCTTCTCTTCCCTGATCCCAACATATTGGATATGTGTTTACTGGCTTTTCTTGTAGTTCACTAGATTCAATTTCTTAAATTGAAGAGTGTGGAAGGAAGGAGTTTTTTTTTTTTTTTAAAGATATTGTGCATTGTCTTGCACGCTCTAGGATCCTAGACCTTACAAGAGGCTGATACATTAGTAGATTGTTGTTCAGTTGAACTAAAAATGTTAGGTTACATTGAAGGTATAAGCTCTTCCAAGTTAATAAATAAAAAGTTTCTTTGTATGATAATTTGTTTTTTACTTCGATTGCAATAAACAATTTTTTCTCAAACACGGTCAACTGAAATCTTGATTGCATTATTGACTTTTTTGTATTTATAAATGATGTAACGGTTGGTTTACATGTTGTTTTGCTTGAAGGGGAGATCGACCTTCCAGAAAGGAAAAACTCTTCAACATTTTCTTTTTCCTCTTTCTTCATGAAAGTCCTTTTGAGTTTTTGGATTTATCGTGTTCCATCGAGGCGAAGTTTGGTTATTGTTGATAATTTTCATTTAGTATTTAATATACATGTTCTTAGTGCCCGTAAATGAACATATGGTGAGACTAACTTTGTTTAGACGCATTTCCGCTCTTCCCTTTTGCTGTGATATATAGATCACAATGACTTTATCATGGCAGGAATCAGGCCAGGTTACAGAGGAACTTGATGTATCTAGCTGCTATTGCTGATTCACAACCTCAACCACCTAGCATGCATTCCCAGGTAGTTGGCTGCAATATTTTTACATCAAAAGGAATTCGTAGAGAAGAATGAATCACATGTTTGAATTTCGACCTTTGATTTCACATTCGGTAAACTGAATACTTCTGTTTGGACCCAATATCATTGTTTCGTTTTCTTGAAGACACGACTTTAAATAAGTTAGATCCCTCTCGAATGGTTTAAACTTTTAAATGAGGCGGTTTAACACGATACCAAAGTAAAAACACAAGGCTTGTTGCTGCCCCTCAATTAGGATAATTGTTCACGTGCTAGGCCTTCTATGAAAAATGAATCATGCCTACACATGAGATTGGGGGGAGTGCTAGACATAGTTTTTAGATAAATAAGTTTGATCTCTGTAGGAGAGTTTAACCTTTTAGATGAGTTGATTTAACAATTTTCATAATAACTAATTCCAGCAAGTGCAAGTGTTGTTGTTATGAAATTTTATCATAGTGAATGATCGATTCATGAAGGTGGAAACGATTAGTTCTTGTTTGAAAAACTTTGCTAAAATTTAATTAGCTTTTTAACTTGTTAAACTTCAATTTTAATCCTACATTTAATGGACCACAATTTTTATCAATTTTTCAACCATACATTTCATCAATATTTATGAGAACATGATATTATAGTATTACTTTTACAATAAAGCCATTTCGACAATTGGCATTTTGTGACCCCCTTTGTATATGAAGCATGGTTCTTACTTTTATCAAAAAGTCTGTCAAACAACCCTTAGACTTGTATCTAAAGTATCGTCTGGTGCTGTCTTGCAGTATCCTGGAGGTGGGATTTTGCAGCCTGGTGCACACTACATGCAGCATCAACAAGCTCAACAAATGACGCCTCAATCACTTATGGCTGCTCGCTCCTCTATGCTATACAGTCAACAGCAATACTCAGCTCTTCAACAACAAGCTTTACACAGCCAGCTCGGAATGAACACAGGAGGAAGCAGTGGACTTATGCTGCAGGGGGAGCCTCATGGTGCTGGAGGTAGTGGTGGACTTGGAGGTGTAGGATTTCCTGACTTTGGCCGCAGCACCACTGGGGAGGGGCTGCATGCCGCAGGAAGGGCAATGGCAGGTGGAGGTAAGCAAGAAGTCGGCAGCAGTGGGCCTGCAGAAGGGCGCGGTGGAAGCTCGGGTGATGGGGGCGAGTCTCTCTACTTAAAGGATGCCGATGATTGAATTTGAGGTGAGTATGGTCGATGAATCTAGTTTTTCTGTTAACTCGGGAATGTTGAATTAGGTACCCTCTCAGAAACTGAAGGTCTGTTGTTATGGACTTGTAATCTATTTATTAGGGAAAGAACTGGATTTTCGTATGGAATGTGAGGATTGTTGGTGCTTATAAAATCTTGTACATTTCTATTTCCTGCTATCATGTGTTTTGGTTCAATCTTTTGTCTCTGTCCGTGGCATCTGTAGTTCGAGAGTAAAAACACGTCTTTGTTTTAACCCTTTTTAGGTTAACAAGTTATATTTATCTCTTTTTCATTGAAATGAAAATGTTTTAACTTAAAATTTGTCGTCTCTTTTGATTTCTATGTGGAAAGGTTTCGAGTCCTTGTACATTGAATGAGCTTGGCAAGATGGTTTGATTGAGACCACCATTTTTAAAATCTGGGTGCTTGTTTTCCCTTTAAATTGATTGATGTTCGTTAACCTTTTGAGTTCTAATTCGTTGATTTGTGAACGATAACAAGTCGAGAGATGAGGTATTTGTGAGGGTCATTAATTGATTTTTGTTTTTTTAAATCTTTTTATTTTTTTAGTAGATTTAGAATTTTTAGGATAAATATGAAAACCAATCGTTTTTAATGAAATTGTGCATAGGCATAATTGAATCAACAGTTAGATAGTAGTACAATTGTTCTAGAAATATTCACATGAAATTTTTATTAGATCCTTTAAAAATCAATACCTCCATCATTTTGATCATTTTCTAGCTTGCTCATAGGATTAATAGGAAAAAGTTACTTATATTGTTGTGTGAAACTTGCCTACGAGTAATTTGATCATATGCGTAATCAATTTTTAGGGGAAATTTATCGGGGAAGAAGGTTGCATGCAGTGATTTATTTAATCTCTTCCGAGTGTTTTGGATTCGTGTATGTCTTGCACCTTTCTTGCTCTCTTTTTGTCCCACGTCTCATCATCAGTCTATTATATCTAGAAATTATTTTTATATATTAAAAATTCTACCGGTTAGCATTTAGTTCGGTCGATAAGAAATCTAGCAGTTGTTTCAACTTTTAAAAATGTATGCGCCTTTGCACGTTTTTTAACGCAAAATTATCATTGGCAACCATAATGAATAATTTATCTTAAAAGAATAAGGATATGGATTTACTTTTAGGATGATTATTGTTGAAATTGGCACGTAGACTTCGTTCGGCTAAAGATACATACAGTTGTCATTCTTAAAGTAAATTGTTATGGATTTTAGGTATATGAATCTTCATGGTACGTTGCATTGTTAAATGTAAAAACGTGTTACCTAAATTTGTTATTATATGAATTTAATATTCGATTATTACGTTTTATGTTATTAATGTTTCTCATAACATATTAATGCACGACAATGCATCCATGTGCATACATGAAGTTTCGCGGAATAAAAAGTTTTCAAATGTCATGAGCCAATGACTATTCCAAAAAGATATGTATTCCAATGTTTCGTTCAGAGGTGTATATCTATGCCATGAAACGTGAGCGGGAAATGAGGCGTGGGGGACCAATGCACCCCGACCAATTGTTAATGTTCAATATTTAATGATAATGTTAATATTAACCACTTGCGGTACTACCGATAGAAGGAATCGGGTTTCAAATAATAATTGTCATTGCATTCTGATTAGCTAGGTGATACATCAAATGAGCTAGCAATATTAATGTTAAGTTTTCAAAGTAATGAAAGGAAATTGGATACATAATAAAAAACATTCAATTCATATGCATATCATAAACATATATCATATGCATATGTTTACTTACTGGGCGTTTTAGCTCAATCTACGTTATCCCTCCCAACTTTTCAGATGAAAAAAAGCAAGATGATTCGAGACGACGACTTGTGGTAACACGGACTCAATAATATCACATTTAAATGAATTTGTTTTGTAATTAAAATTAACATTCAATTTAATTGTTCTATATTTTATTAAGTATAAATTATTTTAAAATAAGAAGTCATTAATGTTTATCTTGTCAAAGAAAAATTTAACCGGATTCCGCATTTATGATTTTAAGAGTATTAAACGACAATACTTCTAAATTTGGGTATCTAGATTTGGGGGTGCCACATCCTGAGAATGAGGAAGGTGCTGAAGAAGTTCTCTAGCATTTTGTTTGTGTATAAATGAATTAAGGTAAAGGAGTGGATGGGTAGACGGACATGATATACCTGATTTTTGAAAGAATAATGTTAAAATCTGATTTTTAAAATGATAGTTAAAAACTATGATTATTGTATAATTTTCTCTATTAAAAATTTGATAAAAAATTAAAATATTTGGACCTTGATAAAATTGTTGTGCTGTCCAAACATAAAGTAGAAATATCTAACCATAAATATAACACAATAATGAAATCGATCCAAACCGATTTGGTTCCCCTATAAGAATTCGAACTGAAATATTGCAAAAATCTACCGAACCTAATTCGGTTATTTGGACTGATTTGTTCGGTTTCATGGATTAAATGCCTAACCTTAAACACAAGGTTCATGGACATATTTGGGCCCAAACACAAATGGATCACAAGTATTAGTAATGTAACTCAGATCCAACACAAAAAGAAAAGACAAGAAAACTGCAATCTGGCCCATTTAATATTCATGAATGGAGTCAAGAGTACAGCCCATCTCATCCCTAATTGTGTACTTAAATGACCTTTCCCCCCATGAATATTTGTCGAACCCATCAACCAACTGAAACCACTACAATTCATGTAATGTAATCTCCTCCTCTGTAGCCAAGAGGAAATACGCCAAAATAACAAGCATAAAAGCATTAAAGCAATTTTTGAAATTCAGTCCTCACCTTCTGATCCATTCGCGTCGTCTTCTGGATTTTGTGCGTGCTGCACAACGCAGCAGAAATGGCTTCCAGAACTGCTCGAAGAGGTAAGCTTTCACCAATATTTATACACCCACTAAAATCGAAATCCCCAACTCAATTTGAAACCCCAACCCCTCACCGAAAATTGAAAACATACGGTAAATCATGCTCACTAATCGACACCAATGATGCATTAACATCCTTTTATAATATGCTCAAAATGAAACCCTTGCCACCCATCTCGTCATTTAACAAATTGCTAGGTTCTGTTGCCAAAACCAAGAATTATCAAGATGTCATTTTTATATACCAAAGGATGGTTGAAGTTGATGTATTGCCGGATATTAGTACACTTAATGTTTTGCTCAATTGTTACTGTTGCTTGAATAGGGTTGATCTTGGTCTTGCTGTTATGAGTGGGGTTTTTAAGAGGGGGTATAATCCAACTATTGTTACTTTCAATTCATTGTTTAAGGGGTTATGTAGGATTGGAAATTCTGAAGTGGCGCTACGGATGCTCGAGGAAGTGGAGAACAGGAAGGGAAGGTCTGATTGTAGGCCTAATTTGATTTGTTATAACACGCTTATTGATGGCCTCTGTAAAGAGGGGTTGTTGAACAAGGGTAGAAAATTGTTTTTGCAGATGAAGGATAGAGGAATTATGCCAGACTTGGTTACATATAGTGGTTTAATTCGTGGTTTTTGCAAGGCCAATGAGTGGGAGGAGGCAAAGCTGTTCTTCATTGAAATGGTGGATCATGACATTCGTCCTGACGTAATATTGTTTAATATCTTGATAGATGCGCTTTGTAAGGAGGGGAAGACTGATGAAGCTAGTGAGTTGTTAAACTTGATGATTCAAAGGGGTGAAGAGCCAAGTTGTGTTACATTCAATATTTTGATGAACGGGCTCTGCTTAGAGAGTAGGATTGATGATGCAAGGGAGTTGTTTGTTTCGATGGAGGTTAAAGGCTATAAGCCAGATGTTGTAAGCTACACCGTGTTAATTAATGGGTATTGCAAGTGTCAGAAATTGGAAGAGGCCATGAGGCTTTTCGAAGAAATGTTACGCAAAGAATACAAGCCAAATGTTATTACATTCAACACTTTGTTGACTGGTCTATTTCAAGTAGGTAAAGTTGAGGATGCACAGGAACTTTTTGCAAAGATGAAAGTCCATGACGTCACTCCGGATTCTGCTACTTATGATATATTATTGGATGGTTTTTTCAAAAATAATTGCTTCGCAGAAGCAATGGAGCTGTTTCATACTCTGGAAAAATCTGGCCTTAATCTTCGCATTAACACCTATAATTGTATCCTTGATGGATTGTGTAAAGCACGAAAGCTTGATTTAGCGAGTGAGCTATTTGGAAAGTTGTCTCATAAGGGTTTGGAACCAACCGTTTTTACATATAACATCATGATTGATGGCTTTTCTAAGTATGGAAATATGAAAATGGCAAATAATTGGTTTATGAAGATGGAAAAGGAAGGTTGTGCACCCTCTGTGGTCAATTTTAACACGCTCATGCAAGGATTTTACAATCTTAACGAGGCATCAAAAGTGGTTGAACTTCTTGTGAAAATGAGAGAGAAAAATATCTCCCCAGATAAATACACAGTGTATTTAGTTCAAGATATTTTGTCTCGCAATCCAAATTATTCGGATTATCTAAGCTTGATTCCGAGTAACTTGATAGGACTCAACAACACGTAAATATTTCCATTCAATAAGTTGATGTAGGGGGAGGGGTTGTTTGGGAATGTTTGTAATAAAACAAGTAGGCATCAATAATTTTAAGGATGTATGCGTCATGTTATTTTCATTTTGAATTGGAGAGTTCCAACCTATCGAAAGTTGGGTTTCCTCGTAATTTTATTTTATTTCCGTTGTATTTGTTTGTTAAAATTTATTACTAGAAAATACACACAAACATAGATAAATTGTTCCATTCCGTGTTCACAATTCAATTTGTTCCAATCCTAGATTTTACAATTCTGTTTGTTGTAGTTGAGATCTTCCAATCCATTTCAATAGCAAATCAGTTCCAGATTTAATCTTCAGATTTGAGGTTCTAAAACTTTCTAGCTCTCCGCTGATGTGAAAGCTGTATCGAGCTCATCTTTTTTAGAATACTTTGGGAAAGCAAAAATTTATTTATTGAGGTAACATAGAATTGTCCTCAGGCAATACTATAAAAACTTGCTGGTTTGATAGTTTAGCATTTCCTATCCACAAATTAAAGATTTGGACAACAAGCCCTGACGATGTCACGTTGACTCCTTTCTGATGTTTTTTCCAGAAAAATGGTTGTAAAGCATGGAATATGGGCTTGAAGATTTGAAGCTTCTCTTTCTGTGATATAGTTATTACGCCATTGCTGGTAATCGTCTAAGTAGGCAATACTTTGAGGTTAATTCCATAAATCCTATACCATTTCATTTTCAGGGACTTACAGTTGGTCCAGTTTTTTAGGTCTTATGCCAATCCATGATTGTGAGTTCAAAGTTATAAGCCAAGTCTTAACCAAACAATCTAGAAATGAATTGGCTGTATTTCATTATTGAAATATGAGAAATCAAGATGCTAAGTATTGTTGATCTTACAAAATCCTAGTTTAATTCCTTGTCTGAAGAATCTTATATTCTCAAGTTATTCTTGTGTTAATCATGCAGATTAGTTTAACAAATTGAGGTGTTTGTTCAAAATTTGGTTAAGATCAAAAGGATATTTACAATAATGGATGGATTTCAAATTTGGACAATTTGGACTTCGATTATGCTAGTGCAGAGGAGTAGACAACTCCCAGAGCTTTTCTTCGTTGACAATGCTTGTGATTTATGATCACGTGAATCTATCTTTATGATGCTTTCTTTAACTTTTAAGCAACTATGCCTGTTTTCAACAATCAATTGATAGTTCTGCTGCAATCAATCTCATTTGCTGTGTATTTTGATGACATAAATCCATAGGAATAATCGGCAATAAAATAAGTTCTTGTGAACTTTGATACTGTAAGATGAAGCCATACTAGCCTGTTATTCGGTCTATATTGGTATAGCTGAAGATATTAGTTTCTAAATCATGAGATTGAAACCATACAGAAGTTCCCAGAGAGACGGCTGGTTTTCGAGTTTGACTTACATTTTCTTTTCCTCGACTTTTAATTTTGAAATCAAACATTAATTTTAACTACTTATTTTATAGGACCTACAAGTAATACTCATGTATTTATACCACTCATTTCATCTTTCATTGTATTCCACTTCATGTACTGAATCGTTATCTTCTTATGCTTGCTCTGATGAATGTTTGCTCACAAGGGTTACACAAATGGGGCAATGAGAATCTTTTTTGTTGAGAGAGAGAGCAAATACTGCACTCGCTTGTTTGAAGTAATTTTGATTGGAACTGAAAACTGTCCATTTCTAGGGAGAAGAAATCTCATCTCAATTTCATGCAAAAATGAATCAACTTTACAGAGATCTAGCACTTCACAATATAGATCACGATACGAAGTATATGATGATATTGGAACTTCTTCTACCATTTCATCACTTCCGCATCATTTCCATGTCCATTTTCCTTGATCATCGTTAATAAAGTCACCAAAATAAAATATATCAATCTATATTATTGAGTCCATATCTATAATTAGAATCGCATGATTTTATAATGTCAGCAAATAATTAATCGTAGCAATTTAAATTGACTGCAGTTTGTTCTTCAGTCATTTAAGATGACCACAGTTTTTTAAAACATTTGTACTGAATCTATAACTAAAAATTTACGAGATTGTGTTTTTTAAAGCTACTTGAGATCGAAAAATGCATTTAAATACTTAAATAAACAGAAATGACAATGAATATATGTACAAATAAAAAGAAACGTAAGATTAAAAAATAATTAGAAGTGATAAGAACATCTTACCAATATAAAATGTAAGGTTTTGTTTTTTGTACGTGCTTTCTTATACTTCAAGTAAAACTAGATAAAAAGATAAAGGAAAACAAAGAAGTAGAAGATTATAGATAAACTAAAGAAGAAGAGAAGAGGAGAAGCTATAATTTGGAAGAAGGACAAGAAGTGAAACTAACGGTTATAATTTGAAAAATGGATATTATGGTCACTATACGCTAAGGGTACTTGAGATATTTCAATAGTATGGAAAAGGACGATTTGGACATTTTAACATAAAAAAAGGCTTCAAAAACTTTTCTCTAATAAGGATGATTGCACTTCGGTTGCCAAAAGAAGTAGGAAGGTTTGATTTAAGATTTAAACCTGATTTAATTTGTTATAATACACTTATTCATGGCCTTTGCAAAAAGGAATTGTTGGAGAAGGGTAAGCAATTATTTCTGGAGATGAAGGTAGAGGAATTATGCCAGATGAAGGGTAGGGGAATTATGCCAGACTTGGTTACATATAGAGCTTTAATTCATGGTTTGTGTGAGGGTGGTGGGTGGGATGAGGCAAAGCGGTTCTTCATTAAAATGGTAGATCAGGGAATTCGTCCTGATGTAAAATTGTTTAATATCTTAATAGATGCGCTTTATAAGGAGGGGAAAACTAATGAAGCTTGTGGGTTGTTAAACTTGATGATTCAGAGGGGTGAAGAGCCAAGTTGTGTTACATTTAATATATTGGTGAACGGGCTCTGCTTAGAGAGTAGGATTGATGATGCAAGGGAGTTATTTGTTTTGATGGAGGCTAAAGACCATAAGCGAGATGTTGTAAGCTACACTGTGTTCATTAATGGGTATTGCATGTGTCAGAAATTGGAAGAGGCCATGAGGCTTTTCAAAGAAATGGTACGTAAAGAATACAGGCCAAATGTAATTACATTCCACACTTTGTTGACTGGTCTATTTAAAGTAGGTAAAGTTGAGGATGCACGGGAACTTTTTACAAAGATGAAAGTCCATGAAGTCTGTCCGGATTCTGCCACTTATGACATATTATTGGATGGATTTTTCAAAAATAATTGCCTCGCAGAAGCAATGGAGTTGTTTCACACTCTGGAAAGATCTAGCCTTAATCTTGGCATTGACACCTACAATTGTGTTCTTGATGGATTGTGTAAAGCAGGAGAACTCGATTTAGCCAGTGAGCTATTTGGGAAGTTGTCTCATAAGGGCTTGGTATCAAACATTTTTACATATAACATCATGATTCATGGCTTTTCTAAACATGGAAATATGGAAAAGGCAAATAATTTGTTTGTGGAGATGGAAAAGGAAGGTTGTGCAACGGATTTGATCTCTTTTAGCGTGCTTATGCAAGGATTTTGCGTCATAATGAGGCATCAAAAGTGTTTGAACTCCTTCAAAAATGGCAGAGAGAAATATCTTCCCAAATGAACACACGATATCATTAGTTATAAATATTCTGTCCAAAGATGCAAATTATTCGAAATATCTAAGATTGATTCTGAACTTTTCTTCCAAAGGCTGAATCAAAGATGAAATGTTGTAGTCATGAACTTTTTAGGTTTTTGGTCCCCCCACTGGTGTGAAAGATGTATCAAGCTCACGTTGATAAAAAGTTATGGAATGCTGCAAAAGCTTTTCATAACATTGTATTATCATCGGCCAATATTATAGAACTTACTAGTTTGACAGTTTAACATTGTCTATCCACAAATTGAAGATTTGGGCAATGTGCCCTGACGTTACATTGACTTGGCGACTCCTCTAAGATATTTTTTCTGGACAAGATGGTTATGAAGCATGGAATATGGGCTTGAGGATTTGACAGCTTCTATTTTCTTTGGTGCTTCTCTGGTATAGTTATTACACCATGGATGGTAACCTTCAACGACAGCAATAGTTTGAGGTTAGTTCCAATACTCCCGTACAAATTTGGACAATGGTCCAATTGTTATGATGTTGTGCCAATCCATAATAGCGAATTCAGGATATAATACCAGTCCTAACCATTAAGGAATTTCTAAGAGAAGCAGAAGGTGTTGTAGGTAATTTGCTTTAATCTTCATCCTTCTATCGTTGTAGTGAGACTAAATAGTAGACAGGGATTTGGATTAAGACCTGCGAGTCATCTCCTGGAAAGTGCGACAACTTCATTCATTGCAATTATGCTCCCAGGAAGTCATTTATGGAGATGGATAGTTTTTGCAACTGGATATGACACCCTCATGTTTTTCTATCACGATAGTGGTAATGCAGTTGAGCATCCAATTGATTATTCAAATCTTAAATTTATCATTTGAACGCTTGCTTCATCCATTAATCAATTTATGATGCAGGATGACAGTTCGAGGATCAGCTCACATCTTTGACTCTGTTGCTAAATTTAATGACTTAAAGGTACGAAATTCTTGAACCTGATTGGTACATCATCATCATTATCTGCTTTTGGAAAAAAGCTGGAAATTTGTGATGGCTCAGTAGGGTGCTAATGAAAGCCACATGAAATTCCTGAAGGAAAACTACTTTTAGAGCTCTAATTTACTGATAGGTGGGTTATTATTTTCCTATTTTCTTTTCATTAAAGGCGCAGTTAGTTCTCTTTTTCTAATACTATGGAGTTTGTTGTAATCAGTGGAAAGTGGAAGAATTATTTCTAACGCCATCTGTAAAATTTGAAGCAATAAATTATTCTGGTCTTTTTGGCCGTTATACTTTACTCTCAATTTCTAGAGAATCAATTAAGGTGATGATGATTTGTGTGTATTCCTAATGGGTCTCCGAATAATTGGCGTCATCACTGGCGAAGCAAATGAAAGGGGTAAACAGAATAGCGCAACTTTTGAAGATGTTCATTATGTCTTGGAGAGAAACTGGGTCTAAAAACTATGTAGAACCCCTCGCACTTATCCTGAATAAGAACCAAGCACGATGACATTAAGTGTGATATAGTGAGAGATGAACCATTCACCCGCTGCACCATCAGGTTTTTTCGGTCCCAACATTCCAATTTTGCCTCCAGTACTACATTATACATAAATAATACACATAAATTGGGCATTGCCCTCTTCATTTTCGCTACAAAGAACACAGAACAATGCAACTAATCTGGTGTCCAATGCTCTAAACATGGGTTCTCCTTGCTTTTTTGCGGTGTTTCAAATTTCAAAATCAAGGTTTGATGGAGATATATTTGGATGAAACGAGCATTTGGGCCAGATGTACATCACAAGGGCATTTCCGTTTGAATTTTCACTAAATGGGTATTTCTTTCCAAATGTCACTATGCTTGTGTTTGGTGTAAATTAAAATCAAATTAAAATTAACTATTCATTTTTTTCCAAATTCATTTATGAAAATGGATATTTTGTCTAATTCCCTTTTCAATAAAATAATTAACCAATTCATTATCTTACTTTTTCTTTATAAGTTACGTTAACCCTATGTCAAAAAATATGTTGCGCGGATCATTTATGTCATTGATTTTTGGGTTGTGCTATGGGTACATAGCAGCCTCAATGTGTCCATTATGGACACTACTATGGAAAATGTTCGTAACTTGTGTGTGAGAGAGAGAGAGACATATTTTATTTAAAGATGAATGGAACTGGCAAGTGGGAATGACTTTTCCAACGAAGAGAGATTAGCAAAAGTTAAAAACACCCATTATTCTGGTCTATTTGACCAAATATATTACTACAAAATTCAAATCTCACAAAAAAAGTTGAATTGTTATAATAATCTGGATAACTTCAAGTCCTACAAAATACTGAAATGGTTGAATTGTTATCCTAATCTGGATTTGGATTAAATGAACATTCCTCCATTCTATCATCCTTCAAATTTATACCAAAGGAAAGGCGACAACTATTTCCAACGTTAAACTCTCTTGTGGATCACAAAATTGAAATTGTATCTCATATTTATAATCCATCAACTTCATTCTAACATATTGTACATATCCTTCGATTTTTTACCAAGCAGTAGAATCCTTATGACATGTTCGATATGCTGAACCATAAGCATTATCATTTATTTTTAGACTCGTTAATCTGCTCCTACTAACCAATCAAACGTAATGTTGATTCTTCACCAAGTAGAAGAATAATTCTCAGACAAACTAAGGAGTTCCTCCAAATATTCAGAACCCAAGTCCTCCAAAACCACCAACTTTTCCAGCCTTAGCTCCTTCTCCTTCTTCTTGTTACTCGCTGCTTTCCTCTTCATGGAGTGTCTTTTCTTCAATGCCAACACCGGCGAACATCCAGCCTCGAAACCGCACTTCATCTCTTTCAGAGATTCGTAAACGACATCGGCCGAAAAGTTGAGCACCGCGGTCAACCCTCGCATGGCTAATGCCGCTTGATCATAAGCCAAGGCTGCTGCTTCTGCAGTGTCAAAAGTTCCCAACCACACTCTCACGCTATTCCTCGTAGAATCCCTTATTTCAGCGGCGTACTTTCCCCATGGTCTCCGGCGTACACCTCTATACATTACTTCCTTCTCCGGCGAGTACTGCATTTGATCAGTTCGTTCCGATGAGGATTCGACACTCCCGGCTTCTGCTAATACTCCATAGAGCACCATCTCTTCGGAGTCATTCTCATTGAAAGGAAGATGTTGGGCTTGTGAATGGTGCGTTGTGAATGGCAGAAGTTGATTTTGTGTGTTCGAAGAGTAATGTATGAATGAAGAATCCATGAATGAATTTTTCAAAGGTAGGTACTGCTCTTTATAAGAGAGTTTGAGGTTTGAATTCTTGTTTTACTTTGATTTTCTGCTTCGTACTTATAAGTGGTCTTTGATCGTAAGAAAATCTTATACCTTATAAACTGCTAGAACTTTGACTATATATATATAGAAGCCCAAGAAAGATAGTATAGTCAAAAATACAATTTTCATGCATATAAATTTGGTCAACCCATAAATGCACGTGGGTCAAAAGATTTTGTGGACATGGCGGCCAGGTCAGACAATATTTCATGGTGATGTTAGCATACGATATCACCGGTCCACTTGGCAACTTTGCATGAGTCTGTGGGCCCATAACTGATAAAGAATTATATGAATTCAAACTATTTGTCTGTGAAAAATTATCCCATGGGCTAGTTTGACTTTCAAAAATGAGTAGAATGTAATTGTAAGACCATTTGACCGTATGACGGCCACAATTAAACCAATTTGATGGTCAAAAGTTTTTTTTTTTTTTGGTCATGATTGTGATAATGAAAGTCTAGCACAACATTCAATATTGTGCTAAGATAATTACGTATTGTAATATTTCTATATGGACTATTATCAACTAAATATTTTGTAGTTCTTGTAATATAGAGTTCATTGGAATCCTTGTTTAGACGGGTTAATAGAATCTTGTTTATGTTTAATTTATGAAGTTTGTACCTGTATTGAATTTACCCGTCGACCAAATTTTAAGCTTCTTGTTCAATAGTTCTTAGTTGAGTTCACCAAGTTCAATTAGAATTACTATGAGGAAACAAGTTTATTTATTATGAAAGATATAAAATCAGACTCGACTAATTGGGAAGAAAGCTGGCTTGGGTGACGTTCGAAATTCAATCAAGTTATATGTAAAAAAAATAAAATGTAAAACCCATCATAAAAATCTTAGAACCAATCGTTTCATCAAAACTAAATGAACCAAAATCGATTTTACAAACTCGACTTTTAAAAAAGAAAATATATATTTATTTAATTCTTTGATAATTAGTTAAACTCTAAATTGAATTCTTTGACCTTTGAATTGAAATGAATCTTTTAACTTTTGACCTTTCCAAATCAATGTTTTGCCAGCATATATCAATCCATTTTCATTCATATTTCACAACCTCATATTTTAGTTTAATTATAATTTGTGACAAGGTTGAGAAAAGTGTAAAAATAGTGGGGAAAAAAAGAGAGGAAGAGTGATCCCGACAAAGCTTATGGAATAGAAATAGTGTGTTGAAACTGCATAAGAGTAGAAAAAGATCAAACATTTTTATCAATGGGAGCAAGAACTAGGGTTTAGACGAAAAGACTTAGTGTAAGGCGACGGTGGGAAAGATGGCAAAAAAGTTCGCCGGATCGGGCGGGGCCCGGAAAAAGCCCTAGCCAGACCTGGCTCGGGCTCGGGTTGAGCCCCATTTTGGGGCTTCGTCTCGAGCCGGCCTGGCTTATGGCTCATCACCGGCCTGTGACTAAGTAATATAAAAATAAGTTAATTTTTTTTTAAGTTTAAATGTATTTTTTTATATATTAATATTTAGTTATTATTTATAACACGTATAAATTGCACAAATTTTAAATACATTACAAAAAATTGTAGATTTATAACGAATTTAATACAAAACACGAGCCGGCTCGGCCCGCTAAGGCTCGAGCCGAAAGCTCGGGCTGAGCCTCATTTTTTTTGTCGAGCTTTTGCTCGACTTGGCTTGAACCTACAAAAACTCGGACCTGTTTTCCTCGAGCTCGTGGCTTGGCTCGATTCGGCTTGACTCATTGACATGGCTAGACGGTGGTGGTGGTTTTGTTTGGTTTTGATTTTGATTTTTGGGTAAAGGGTGGGGAAGAAGGAGATTGATTGGTAGTTTTGATTTTGATTTTTGTTTTTTTATTTAATATTAATTGTGCTTTTTTGTGGAAAAAATAGAAAATTTCCATTTTACCCATTGAAAAATTGGTTAAAATATGTCAAAGTCCACTATTTTGATCAACTAACAATCTCCAGCCGCACATATTTGAAAGGTTTAGGACCATGGGTGCAACAAACGAAAGATTAAGTTAAAATCTGCAAAGATTTGAAAGATTTGGTGTCATGACTGCAATTATCCCTATTTAATAAAAGATTTGTTTTGTCCACATAAAAGCATTTCTAGACCTAATAAATGAAAATGAATTAATTTTGTATGTGTCTCTATTCTGAGTTGTAGCCGCTTACTATAAATAGTATTATTCATTTAAAGTAATGATATTTATGTTCAACGACTACAGTGATTATCATATATGACAGTCCATTATTTAAAGCGTTAACTTGTTATTTAAAGTAACAGAATTATAAGGAACTAATGTCTCAAATAAAAAACAACATATAATGATTATTGCAGTCGCGAACTATAAATATAATTATTTATTTAAATATAAAATTTGTTTTAATGACACATTGGTCACATATTATTAAATAAGACGAACAAAATAGAATAGACATTTTTTTTTAAATATCTTTATTATTATAATTAGCTGTGCAAAGATCTACAATTCATGCTTTTGATCAAATCAACAAGTTTCTACTTCTGCTACTCCAACAATAATAATAATTTAACTTGGAGTTGCGATATGATCTAGCAAATAACAAAAGAATAATATAATCAATTAAAAATATATTAAAAACACTTCTTAGTTTATTAGTGTTATAAAGAACCAAAGTCTCTTCTTATCCTTCCTTTATATATATATATATATATATATCCACTAAATCATCAATTACAACACGATCACTATGGTGATTAGGCAATATTAGTACATAACTATTAATAAAAATTTAACCACGTAATTTTCTTTCTTCAATATTCATCCATGTTGGTAAGGTTTATTCTAAATCAAAGTCAGTAATAAATTTTAATCACTTATTTATAAGATTCACAATTTTTAAACATACATTTTATTAATTTTTATCAAAATCTACTAAAAATCCGATCTCCAAAAGAGTATTTTTAAAGAGCATATTCTATTATTTGGAGAGCATCTATAAATTTAGACAAATAAAAATTTGAAGTACTCCAACAAATTTTTTATATTTAACACTTAATTTTACTACTCCCAAAAAATATTTATTATTTTTCTTTATCTTTTATTTTAACTAGCTTTTCTTTAGATTATTTTATTATTTTCCTACATTGAAAGTTGAAACACTTTGAATGTAATTAATTATAGAGAGTTTTCTTTAGATTATTTTATTGTTTTCATGCATTGAAAATTGAAACATTTTGAATACATTTAATTATAGAGATTGAGTTTGACTCTCCAAATTTGGAAAGTCAAACTCACTCTAAATTAAAATGTTAATTTAAAAAGTCTCTTGAAGTATGATTTTAAATGTCGACTTCTTATAATAGAAAACATATCATGTTTAAAGAATCTATTGGACATGATCTAAGGGCATAATGTTATCAAGTTCAATGAATCTAACACACTAAAAAATATTTTTTTCTCATATATTATTCAATTAATATTTCATGGAATTATAGAAAATGGTCAACAATTTCATGAGGGTTAGTAATGCGTTCTAAGTTCCAGATGTTTTTGAAAGTCTTGAGAAGTTCAAAATCCCCCACAAAGTTGTGGTCAAAAGTTCCAATATGGATATCTTTAAATATTATTATAAGTAATGGCAATCTACTTTATGATTGGAAGTTTGATTTATTGTGCATTTTGTCTACATGTTGGCCAATGAAAAAGAGGTCTTAAAGCGATTGGATGGAAAATTGGTCATGCAATACAAATGTGTGTTGATGAATTGATGGACACTTCTCAATGTTATATGATGAAGAGTGCTTTGCTAAATGGTTTAGAAAAAGACTAGCAAACCGACTCCATACAGTGAAACTCTTCGATCTAAATAAATATTTAAGGTTAAAATTATATTGAGATAGTTTCAAAAAAGTAATGTTATTGATAAGTAACACAGACGATTTAGATGACCGCAGATCACTCATTATTTAGTGGAGTTGCTATTTATTTTAATGCGTTGAACAATAAATTTAGACATCCATTACCCCGTACATTGATGATAATATCTACTAATGATGAATAACCTTATTGTTTTGAAAAAAAAGCTTAAAAACATCATTATCAAATATGAGAATTGAAGAGGTTCGGATACAAATCCTCAATGCAATTAATTCAGTACAATATATTAGACATTCGACATGTTAGTCCAAAATATGCAAGTCAAGCTTCAAGACAAGTTAGATGATCCTTGGTCATAGTGATAATTGCATGTGTGTTATGCATAGAAGATATATTATGGATCATGCTACCTAAATGAGGGTATCCACGACTCGAAATTCAGTTGGTATTTATTCTAGTGGGTCATATGGCGTTTACTTCACAAATGGACGAATGATTTATTTTTGTCGTAGAAGTGATGACTTGAGTAGAGATGCTAGTGGATTTGGAATGCATAGGATAGGACCAAGCTAGTAAAGTTTAATTAATCTTTCCGCAAGAGTGTATTTAACTAGATCAGCTAAGATGGTCCATGTTAAGCAAATAATGAAATTGCGTCAGTGTCATACCCCAAAATTTGCGAGCTGGACATGTAAGAACCACCTTGGAATCGGATGTCGATTAGGCATTCGGTAGCAAGTCAAATGACAATTACAAGTGTTACCCGCTCTCTCTATTTCAACTTAAGCAAGGTAGTTGACCCATTAACCCTTGTCTTCCCGTGTACCATAATACACTGATACGAATACGTGTGTTCGAAAAGATACTCGTCGAACACGTTGACACGTGATTTTTAAAATAGTATTGATATGATACGTTATCGACATGTTAATTAAAATCTTTAATTTGTTTCATTTATAGTATAAATTATTTTTATATTTGTTATTAATTTTTCTTGTTGAAAAATTTAAAATATGAATACCTATTTATTATTAATAATAATTTTGAGTAAAAAATATATAATGTTATTAAAGAAGAAAGAAGAATGATCATGGTAAAGTGTCGGAAGAGTGTCGATATCCGACACGAGTTCGATAAGTGTTGGACACGAACATGTTATTTAAATTGAATTGTATGTACAACATAGACCTATCATCCCTATAGACCCCTTATTGCTAGATACCCATGGCGAAGCCTTGATGGGTTTGGTGGATGAAGTCCTTCGAATTGGATCTGAAATGGTTAGTAGTCAAGTCTGTAATTTTTTGAATGAAATTTGGATATGTTTCGAAAATGAGTATTATATAAAGAAACTACTTTATCAACTCCTAAAAATCAGAGTGGGATCCTCGAGGATCAAGGAAAATCCAGGAGAATCAATCTCTACAAGGAACCTCAAAAGGAACAAACACGTCAATGGTAACATACCGTAATGAACAAAGCCTATACGAACCAACAAAGGCGCAACACATAGAATTAGGGTTGCAATCTCTTAACCTACTTCCATGAGGACCCTCCCTATTAATAGTCATGCATAGGTAAAGGTAAAAATATGCACTCTCTTAAATTCTAGGCAAAGATGTGCTTGTTTGTCCAACTCCATATATATTTGGTACTGGAAGAAGTTCACTTGTATTCCAGTGTGAAAGAAATATACATGCAAGCAGAGACGTGGCAGAAAGTCTCTTGACAAAAAGACTCTGAATATTTGAGATTAAGACCTTGTTTGAGCCTCTTTTTTTTTTTATTAATAGATTTAAGAAGTGATTTTTCAAAGAATGTATGGTTAAAAAGTAAGAAAACTTTTGGATTTACGTGAAAATTATTTTATGGGAAGAATGTATGGTTGAAAATGAGTTTTAGGAATAAATAATTTTTGAAAAAATGGAGCTCAAACCAAGACTATACGTCCTGTTAACTCTAATTTATTTTCCCGATGGTAAAGATATTTTTAAGGGTGATTATATTACGACCACTAAGTGATCGGTACACCACAATTTTCTTATTTATTTAAATAACTATTGATTAAAATGACATAAATATTCTATCTATTATTTGCACATATATTTATTCATTCCATCTCCATCATCCATACACCACAAAATATATATATATATCTCCTATTTAAAGATACAAATGCAAGGTTCATACAGCAAAAGATTCATATAAATCCCCACAATTAAGTGTTTACCCTAATTCAATAAAAAATAGTGGATTTCTCGTCCCAACTCCAATATCGCCTAATATCACAACTCTTCCTTTTTCAAGATGCACTGAACGAAATTCATCACTATAACCATCATTCTGGATACAATAAGCATATTATCGTTGTCAATCAACTCTTGAATGAAAAAGAAAAAAAAATAACGACTATGATGCACTTTCATTTTTTTATTTATTAGTTTATCTACTTCGTCGCATGTTACTAGAATATTCTACTTCTCGTAATATAAATAAAAAGGGTAAAACATATAAAGAAATAACGATTCTAAAGTGCTTAATCATTGTAGGAAGTTGTAAAAGTTCAATATTCTATGAAATTTCAACATAAATAGGTTTGAGGTTCCTCAAATTTTCAGATGAGGAAGACTTTGTACGTTTAGTGAACAAACAAAAGTACCATAACAAACGCCACATAATATTTCCAATTGTATAGTATGAACTGTGAACTGTCCAAAGTAATTTAAGTATTTCATCAATAAAAATGCCTTCTCATATTTGATGACCGGGGTGAGTCAAAATTGATTTGATCACTATTCATACCAGGCAAAGGAGAAAGAGTATGGATTGGGAAGGCCTATTCTTTGGAAAATTAAAATGGGTGTAAAATTGCATGTTTCTGCAAAACATAGAAGTACAATATAAGGCTTCATTAACCAAGCCACTGTTGGCATTTACGATCTCCACTTCCTCCCACGGAATGTCGAATGCTGATCTTCTCGTTTGCATATTTTTCCTGAAGCCACTCAAAACCATTCACATCAAGCTTCCCGGATACAGATTTTCCGTGCTTTCTACGAGTTTGTTGTTCTCGAATCGAAGCCCAAAGTTCCCCAATAGCGTCCCTTTGTCGGGCGGTGAATCTTGAAACATTATCAAATGCATGCTTTGCTAAGATGTCAATAGCAGTTTGGCACCTGAGACAATAATGACAGATGCATTAGCAAAAAGATATGAGAGGAATGTTCGGCTAATAACTAATGGACGTTTTAGTTTTACATGGTTAACCAAGCTTTCAAAAAAGTAAAATTATTTTTAAGTAGTTTTCTCTAAACAAATTTAGACAACTTACTTTTTCATACTTTCAAGTAAAAAGATAAATGTAATTTCTTGAAAGTAACTTTAAACTTGTTTATTTTCAAATGAGTAACTTAGTTCTAACTTCCACCTAGAAAAAAAATTATTTATTTTCAAACTTATTTACTTATAATTTAACTTTTTAAGCTTAGCCAGAGACACTAAGTAGAATAATGTTTAACCATGGGGTTTTGTATCTCTTAGCAGCAATATCCAAACAAGTAATCAAGCCCTCCCTCTGTAACTTGAGGAACATCCCGTTCTCTTCCTCTTCCTCCTTTCGACCATTGGTTACTGCCTCCCTTTTCCCCTGTGAACTATCGTCCTTAGAATTTGTTATCAGAGCATCCAGTCCAAATGGATCGGGCTCTTCCTCATTTGTATGTCCATCTGTACTTGGAACCCCCAACTCTTCTTTCAAAGCAACAGATTCTTCCATATCATCATTCTCACTTGCAACAGGAAGACCAGATATGGCCTCTTTTATTCTACCAGTTGCTTTTGAAAACTGAAAAATGTCCCAAAGCAAATCATGTAAGATCCTCAGCAACAATCGAGTATAATAAACTGAAAAAATAAACATTTCCACCATTAACATCATAATCACCAACATCAAGTTTAAACATTAAATTATAGGCAAATAACGGGCAATGAGATTGACGTGGCCTCATGTAGTTACAGAATATTTGACTTTATTGGATGTTTTAGATTGTTCGAGAGCAGCAAAAATAGATTCATGTAGCAGGCCCAAAATTATGGGGAATAAGACCTAGTTTGTAGTAGTTGTTAAAGGTAAAACTGGATAAGTGCAGTTCAACTGGGCATAATGGTCCACTGATAATTAGAGATAAGGAGACAGTTTTAACAGCCAGACTCAAGAAAAACAGCATTGAAACATTTATAGTTTCCAGCATCACAACATAACCTTAGTCCAGAGTAAAGGTACATCAAGATTTCAAGCAAAAGGTTTCACATGGTAGATAACAATAAGACCTACTCAATCAATCTTCAAAAAATTCAGAGACATGGATGTTACTATCTATATTGAACGATGTAGATTCAATTTATTTTTTTCAAATTGGAACGGATAAATGGACAGAAATAGGCCACTAAGTTTTAGGAAACTAAACTAAAAATATCCAGAAAGGGTATAGATCATCATTAATGTATCGAGAGAAAATAGAAGATTAGCTGCATTAAAATAATTGAAGCACAGGTTCTAGTTGGGAGTTCCCCTTCAGTCAAAGAGTTTGTCCGTAACGAACATTGCTGCGTGAAATTTCAGATTTTAAATTGTTCTCCTCAAGGCTCTAAACCTTCAGTAAAAACACAAATGAGACTGGGCACTATAGCATGCGGGAATCTTCACTTCTCTTACTACTGACAATTAGAGCTTAGGTATAAGGTTATCTTCAGTAGCATCTTAATGTTTCTTAGTTCATTCTTTAAAGTGATGTACTAGTTATTTTCTAAAAAATGGAGATTTTCAATTGTGGAGAACTCCCATGAGCTTTCACAAACAGGAGCAGGAGTAGGAGCAAGCTAGTTTTGGATGAGTTCAATAGTTCAGAAGCTAAAGGGATTGGAATGAGGATTCAGACTTAAGAAATAGACAGTTCACAACCACAAGATTTCAGGTTAACAATGAACGCGGCAGAAATGGGAAGTATGAAAGATGCTTAGATTAAGGGTGTGTTTGAACTACATTATTTTGGAAAAATGTATTCTGGAATAGTAGATTGATGGAAAATGTATGGTTGAAAAAGAAAGAAAAGTTATTGATGTGATGGAAAATATTATTTAATTGAAGAATGTGTGGTTGAAAATGAGTAGAAGAATGAAAATGAAAATTTTAATATGTACCAAACAGGGCTTAAGCATTTTCGTACAGCAGATGAGAAAAATGAAATTTGAATTCTAGGGCTCATTTAGCCAAACCAAGTGTGCTGCTACCTAAAAACACTTAGGTAAAAAGAAGCAATGACTATTGGCATTGCAAAAGTCCCAGTTCAGTTGGAGAATAGAAACAAGGGTGGAAAGGGAAGAAGAAAATAAGTCAACAATCAAAATAAAAAGAAGGGTAAACCAGAGGGAACAATGGAATATGGAGGAAAATGAAGGAAAGCCTCACTACAAGAATATGATAGGAAAGGTCTGTATGTGCACGGAAATTTGGAGATCATAGTGAACTAAATGGAGAGAAAATGCAAGGGAAGATCAAAATAAGAAAATATTGGTGAAACAGGTAAAAACACAAACTTCAAGGCAACAAAAGATGTTGTGATGACAATGACTTCACATCTCACTTCTACCAAGAATGGAAAAGCTACTAGCAACAATCAGCAAAGAGTTTAATCATACATTTTGATTTCAAGGTCAACAAGTACATTTTAACGTATGCATATATACTCAAAAGGAGAACATCAATATTTGAACTTACAGAAGTGTGTCCAAAATATAGAGGAAGAAGCAACCATGCCATGAAAACATGCATAATGATATAAACTTCTGAACAAGAAAAAAGATTGAAAATTTACCCCTTGTTTGGCCCCAATATTTTTTAAACTCATTTTTCCTCGAAACTCATTTTCAACCACACATTTTATGGGTTCCACGGCCTTTTATCAACTTTTTAACCACACACTTCATCAACTTTTATTAAAATTTACTAAAAATATGATTTTTAGCCAAACCAAACAGGGGCTTATTCTCAAAATCAGATGTTAGCATTCAGAAACAGAGAAAATGATGATCATGACAGACAGAAATATGTAGAAAAATTTGAGATGCAATAGATTTAGTGGGACTCAAAATGAGAGTTACTGAAGGAATTGATCATTTAGAATTTCAAAGAACGAAAATATCAGCTTTAGTAATTACTAACGTGTGGCAGGATATCCCACTCACCCACTTCAGGTAACAATATAACGGACGAAGGCTCTCCAAAAGACAAGTTTAATCGAGTAAAATAAAGCAGGCTCTTTTAAAGATACCCCACAGCACAAATAATTCTTCATTCAGTCTAAGTTAATGTCTCCATTGTTTAAATACAAATTTTCTTTTTGCTAGTAGTAACAATAAGCAGAAATTTCATACTCTTTAGAATGTTCATGTATATAGTTCTTCATGATGAAGACTGATCAGGAGGGCTGAAGTAGAAAAAGGGGTTTTGTGGAACAGTTAGTTTGTAGATTCATGATATTTAACAGAATGCAATGGGAATCTTGGGTACTGTACTGTCATCAAAAAAATGGAGTGCGGAAGTGGTTGTCAGGAGTTTTTTTTCTCTTCCTAAAAGGTTTGAACAAGTGGTCTGCTTTCAAATTGCCACGAGCCATGGCTTCTTATAGCAGGATAATGAGGAGGAGGAGGAAAACAGAGGAAGAAGAGAAGAATATTGGGGGGTGGGGGGTGGGGGGGTGTAAACTTGCAAGTTCGGAGAACCTTAAGGCGTAAAACTTGGACTTTCAATGGGACACCTCTAAGAGACCAAGGGGTGGGCACCGCAGTGCAACTGAACTAATTTTTCTTCATTTACCCCATCTCTTCTCGAAAAACAAGTGAGCTATTTTCCTATAAAATTTGTTCTCAGTTTCATATGAGGCTATTCCACAACGATCTTTTCCTTAGTTTGGGGAAGAACCATTTCAGAAAAGTATTGTACAGGAAGAATATAAGGACAAAGCAGATAACTGAAGTAGCTGAGTCGAAGGAAAATGTGGGCTGATTTTCAAAACATCAAAGTCCGAGGCTAAGGATGTAAGTGATCCTGGAAGGAAGAAAGGAGAGTAGATGGGTTGGATAAGTAGGAGGGCAACAGAGACATGACATGAGATGAAACGATGACTGTGATAATGGACATTCATGGAGTGCAGTCATTATACTTCTGCAGGCGACCTACGAACTTTTTGGAGCTTAGAAGAGATCTGGTACATTGTCAAGGATGAATCATAAGCAGGATCCTCAGGGGAATATTATAGTTCATTTTGGAGAAGAGTTCAATGATCAGAGAGTATAAGTAACAAAGTTTGGCCCATTTGAGAAAATGTTGAACATTTATTGAAATGAGGATGAAGAAAAGGAAAGTGATTAATATCAAATGAGAACACAAATTCGCTAAATCAAATTATCAAGTTTTTTTGAACCTGTAGCTTTCCTTTCTGATAATACATAGAACATCGGTACATTCTTTCAGATACCATACATTTCTACTCATCTCTCTCAAAATGTAAGAGATATGGGGCGCAAGAAAAAAAATATAAGGGACTGTACTGTTCTTAAATCCACATAGTATCTTCAAATTGAAAATTTTCAAATGAACATGTGATTACAGCCAAACAACGCATAAAATTTGTAGTGCAGGTGAAAATTGTATTTAAATCTCCTTCCAGACAAATCTAAACACTAGATTTGAACACATATTCAGCAGTGAAAAACACTTTAAAATTGAGATTCCACTCTGATCATACTAACAGAGACACTGAATTTATTATAAGGCTTTATATTTTGTCCATTCCCATATAATATTCCCTGCATGACAAAATGTATGATAAAAAAAATACAATATCTTAATGTACTTATATCTATTGATAACCCTATTAATCCCCCCCCCCCCCCCCCC
>CAIGRP010081949.1:0-55733 GCA_903798385.1 Fraxinus cuspidata | reverse complement strand
AAATGGCTTTTAAGATACTTGAAATATACTTTAGATTTAGATCTTGCGTTTAAATTGGACAAAAGAGGAATTATGTTAAAGGGGTTTACTGATTCTAATTTTTCTGGGGATAGAGACAACAGAAAATCTACTTCTGCTTATTTTTTACTTTGTGTGATACTGCTATAAGTTGGAAATCTCAGTTACAAAAGGTTGTTGCCCTATCCTCTACTGAAGCAGAATACATTGCTGCTTCAGACGCTGTTAAAGAAGGGATTTGGCTAAGTAGATTGTTAAACGAACTCGATTTTGTTGATGAAAATGCAATTTTGNGATACTGCTATAAGTTGGAAATCTCAGTTACAAAAGGTTGTTGCCCTATCCTCTACTGAAGCAGAATACATTGCTGCTTCAGACGCTGTTAAAGAAGGGATTTGGCTAAGTAGATTGTTAAACGAACTCGATTTTGTTGATGAAAATGCAATTTTGTATTCTGATAATCAAAGTGCCATACATTTAAGTAAAAATCCCATGTTTCATGATAAGACAAAACATATAGACATTAAGTATCATTTCATTAGAGATATTATATCAAAAGGAATTATGAAAATTGGTAAAATTCCTACTCAGATATGAGAACTAAGATAATACCTTTAAACAAGTTTCTTAATTGTTTGAAATTGTTATCTATTGATACTATGTGATATCATACAGGCACTTAGAGTAAATGAAAAATACTTGGTGATGTTTGCTCTTGGCTGCACTTGTTAACCCAATTTCTGGTAGCAAGGTGGAGATTGTTGAGGCTCGAACCTGCGATCTATGATGTGCTCCCAAAATTGGCTTAAAATCGTGCTTTTGCTGGATGCGTTTTAATTGGTGCACTTATTATGAGATGGTGACACGTGGGGTATTTCTGACCCTTGGATTGATGCCTTGGTGATGTGTGATATATATACCTCAACAGTGGAAGATATTTTTCATTCTCTCTTCGTCTCCTGAGTTCTTCGTCTGTTCTGGTTCCTCTGAGAGTTCCTTTACTTTTGGATTAGGATTTGAGTACTTCGTGTTCTTCATCTCTCATGATGAACTTGTAAAACTGAGATCATACTAGTTATGGCCTCTGTAATCTGTTATCTTGTGCGATTGCTGTGAGATTAGGGTTTTCTTGTAATCGAGGTTTCAAATGGCTATTTTTGTGGTTTCTTTATGATTCCTTGTAGATCTGCAGTCCTATGAGAAATGGATAAGTGTTTTGTGCTTTTCTCTTGTATTTGGAAGAACTATTTGTAACTTGTTGCCATTTTGGGCTTATTAGTGCAACCGAGCAAATATCCATTATTTGGATGCTCAAAGGGGGATGTAGGCGTTAGATTTTGGTCGCCGAACCTCTAGGGCTTAGGCCAAAACGATTATTTGTGTTCAATCTTTACCTTTCTGCAAAGTTTATTTCTTGACTTGTTGGTATCTTGTTTTAATATCGTGTGTTTGGGCCATTTCAGAAGGGTTTATTCTAATCTCTCTTTTGAAGGGAGTGGGGTTGGTGGACTACACCTAATTTTTGTTAATACCTTAACCTAAATTGTAGAGATTGAGGTAATTTTCTCTTAATCCTATTAACATTTCTAAGCCTCACCGATTCAAACAGGTCCTCAACAACCAAATCCACCAGTTCGTGTTAACTCATCAAAAACTTCATCTTAGCTCTTTTGTAGAAAGCATCCTTAGGAGAGAGTGCGACATCGAGCGAGTCAAAAGCGAAAGTATTGATTCCCTAAAGCTCTAGAGCCAAGGCCTTAAGAATGTGAGCAGACACATCCTTTGTATCGAGATAGATTGCCTTTTCGGCTTGGGATTCGACTTCGAAGAAGTGTGGCCACGAACGAAGTGGCGCAGAGCATGGTGAAGAGCTTCTAGGGGATGTTTTTGTATGATCAGAAACATTAAAATCGTGACTAGAATTATACTCGCTTGTTAAAAGTAGATCACTCCACATACTTTTCTTTTGTAGATGTAAGTATATTTTGTAACCGAGGCACTGATTTGAGGCGTGTAATACTATTCAATGGAGCTTCCACATCTTACCAAATAAGAGATAATTAAATCATTGCTCACCAACGTTTACCTTAGTATACCACTTGCCCATCCAACTAAAAAGGATTACTCGTTGCTCACTCATACTTCCAAACGTTTACCCATCCATTACTCCTTTCAAATCCTTTACCCACAATTAACGAAAATGGCCACATATACTACGGAAAGCTGATTTGACATATTTTGTCCGTTAATTTGTCCACATATCTCGAACACGCTTGCTTTCTTGAACTCTTAAAATCAAAATCCCCAAACTGTAATAATAAAATCGCCCAAAATTGAAATTCCCAATTGTGCAAAGATAAACCTTAATCTAGAAGAAGAAGTAGTAGTAGAGGGAGAATATTTTATAGCATTCGAGATTTGCAGTTCATGAACGTCAATGGGAAAGTAGAGACAATTGAGTTAGCGACTCCTGATGATGCTGCAGTGGCAATAAGTAGCTGTGGAGGAACCCCGTTGAAGTGGCTCTGCATCTACAATGTCCAGTTTGCTGACGAATTGACTTCCATGTTGTTTCCCTATTGCTCTTCCCTGCAAAATTCAAAATTTAGGGTCATTGCCCTTGTCATGATAGTCGATGTGGGGGAATTAGTCATTCCAGTCTATCAAACAAAAACAATTCAGTACTTGAGTTTAAAAAATTGTATGGATATATAGTTATAAACTTTAAATTTGTTAGATAGAAAACGCTCTGATCAAGAGTAACCACGACTATAGCAAAAGAAGCCTTGTTTTCTTAATTTGAAACTTTGAAGTTGTTGATTTAAATGTCAATACAGATTTGACCGTGGCAAGAGTGAAGATCGATAACGGTGTTGATTAAAACCAGGAAAGTGATAAATTGAAATTACATTAAACTAGTTCTTCTTGTTCTCAGCAGCGTCCTCTTCCTTTTCAAGTGCAATTACCACTTTCTTTGAGATGACTCTTGTTGGTTGGTGAGAATTCTCTACAGCCTTTGATATTGCTTGCCATTTTTCACCATGCTTTGGTTCTGCTGCAAAACATCTCTCCAATACATTCTTCTGGGTCTCAATGGTACCATTCTGAAGTTCGAATATGTAGTACCACATTTGCTTCTTCGATTTCAATTTTGGGCGATTTTGAGTTTACAATTTAGGGATTTTGATTTCAAGGGTTCAGAGCAAACCGGCGTGTTCCAAACAGGTAGACAAATTAACGGACAAAATATGCCAAACCAGCTTTCCGTTGTATACGTGGCGATTTCCGTTAATTGTAACGGATTTGAAAGGAGTGATGAATGGGTAAATTGAGCAACGAGTAACTTTTTTTAAATGGATGAGCAAGTGATAACTTAAGGTAAATGTTGGTGATCAATGATTTAATTATCTATACCAAATAATAATTGCGAGCATTATTGCCGGTTTGTTTGCCCAAAACCATCACTCTATGGAGAAAACGACATGAAAATGCTGAATGGGTATCACAATGTGATAATGGAATCAATTAAAATTACAAAGTATCCATGAATCCACTGATTCCTGCTGCTTCTGTTATTGCTAGCTCTTTTATTTGCCCGCATAAAACAATATTTGATCAATATGTGCTTATAGGTGAGTAGAGATATTTCGTACAAATATTTGCAGTTTAATTTGTTTCTTTTAATAATAAAGTAATACCTTAAAACACTTTATGCATACATAATTCTGAATATGCATGTTACTGAGAAGAAAAAAAAAAACTAAGATTTATTGAAGAATTTGGCAGTAAATTATGATTTTTTAATTAAATATATATTACGTATGCATACTTTAAATATTAACAAATGCTTATTTTTTGTTGATTTAGAATTATAATACTTTGTTTTTTACGTCTTAGTTTTTAATATATCTATATTTTCATCAACAGCTTTGACAATAAAATAAGAGTTATTTACACTACTAGTAACTTTTTAATTTAAAAAGTATTTGAAGCATAGTCAAACATGTTGTCATTTTATGGTTCATCATTGTTTAGAGAAAAGTCTTGGTTCAACATATCCACCAACTTTGAATAATTCAGCCCCGTTTGAAGCTTTTTTTTTTTTTTTTTGGCATAAATGTAAATTGATGGTAATTACGTGTGGAAACACTCTTTAATATAGTCAAATATTGGGACTGTGATTGTCAGACTTAAACAATAATTTAATATGTGCGGCCACAAAAAGTGAAAATGAGATTGAAAATAATGGGGCCAAACAAGAACTATCCTTTCATTTGAGTACAACAAATTTTCTATTTACTTGTTTTACATTGCATGGAATCATTCAAAGTCCATCCTCTCATTTGAGTTTTATGCTATGAATGGTTCATCTAAATAATACGTTACCAAAATTGGGAATCAGTTCCATATAAGGATCGATTAACCTTTAAAACCCGCATTTTAATAAACCATCTTTCGAGAACTAGTGAACCACCTGGTTCAACCAGAACCCAATGAACCTTCTTTATTCGTGACCATTTAATCTATTTTGAGTCGGCCAATTTTTTAAAATAGTGTGAAATATACATTTTAACTACTGCACAAAAAGATATAAACAAGTAATGTGACAGGTGACGAACCGGCCTCAGATGTTGACTAATAAATACATTTAACATTTTTGTCTTACCTCAGTTAATGTAATTTTAAAGGTGGGTTTGTAATTCTCACAGTTGACAGTCTCAATCTGCTGGTGTTTGTGATGGAGGCCAAGTGTTCATCTGATAGTGCTGGAAAACCCATAAGATGCAGAGGTTTATTAATTAATTTGCATTAAAAGTATGTTCATATCAGTTGATTTTAACATGACCAAATGTTGATGTTGTTCTTGATGCAGCTGCGGTAGCTAGAAAAGCAGGAGAGGCACTGGTTATTGAAGAGATAGAGGTGTTGCCACCAAAGGCCGGGGAGGTTAGGATTAAGATTATCTGCACATCCCTTTGCCATTCTGATGTTACCTTGTGGAAACGAAGTGCTGTAAGTGCTCTTAAACATATTTTAACTTGATTAGTACTGATAGTTATGTTGGGATTTCTTGATTTAAGACCATGTCTCACAGTAATTGAACTTGTAAAATTTTATGATTAAGATGTACAATTGGATTTGTTTGTTTTATGTAGAGTAGAAATTTGTTTCTTTAGCCCCCACATCAGAAGTCTTTATTGTCCTATATATTGTTAAGTTGTGGAGCATAATTATTATCGCTTTGAGGAATTCGTAAGGATCGTTCCATTATGAGGCCACTGTGGGTTGGAAGGGCAGCAAGAAGCCCCCATCTTGAAGGTCCGCCCTCAGACCAAAATTTCATTAAAGATAGTTTAAAAATTTCACACTTGTAATTTCGGTTTTGCTCAAATTTGTTAAATAGAGTCGTTATTAGGTTTTTGTATATCATCAAAAAGAGATAGGTTAGAAAAGATAGGGTGGGTGAATTTTCTCTTTTGAACTTCTTTCGTCATAATGAATTACTACAGAGACGAATGAGGACTTAGTTTCACATTAGACGATCTTTTATAAATCTTGTGTATCTATTTTCTTACTGCGATTTTATTCCTCTTAGTAGTATAGAATTAAAGTCTCTAATTCACATTTATAGGAGCCCCTTTGTATTTTGAATCACTCTTATTCCGTGCGATAATCGAGGTCTAGATATATAGTTTTTATGGATTTCTATTTGAGTGCTTTGTACTGTTTTCGTATATTCCCCTATGTGAGTTGTGAGGGATTTAGGAGTACCTCGAACTCTTTTGTATTCTCTCCTTTTGTTTAGTGAAGTCAGTCGTTGTGGTCCTAGTGCCAAACATTAAATTTCTAATGTTCTGTATCACTTTTACACACAGTCTGATGATTCTTCTCCAAAAATCTAATTCTCAGGGACCAGGAGCAGTGTTTCCAAGGATATTTGGCCATGAAGCAGCTGGGTAATTACTAATAAATTCATATACTAGCTAGTTTTTTTAACATTAAGATTCATTAATTAATTGGTGTAACAATTAATGTATTAATTAGTATTGTGGAGAGTGTGGGGGAAGAGGTGGAGGAAGTAAAAACTGGAGACATAGTGATACCAGTATTCCAAAGCAACTGTGGGGAATGCAGAGATTGCAAATCACAAAAGAGTAATGCTTGTACAAAGTTCCCTCTTCAGTTATCCAGTGGAATGCCAAGGGATGGAACCACCAGATTTATGGACTCAAATGGACAACCAATATATCATTTTTTCAGTGTCTCTAGTTTTTCCGAATACACAGTCGTTGATATCTCACATGTCGTTAAGATCGACCCCGACTTTCCCATCGACAAAGCCTGCTTGTTAAGTTGTGGGGTAACTACCGGTGCGTCCTTCAATCCTCGCATATGCAAATTGTTTTTCAAATAAAAGACATGCATTAACATGTACGTTTTTACAGGTCTTGGTGCAGTAGAGAAGATTGCACAGGTCGAAGAGGGTTCTACCGTAGCAATTTTTGGACTCGGAGCTGTAGGACTTGCGGTAGTTCTTTCATTTAAGCTTGATTTAGATTCTTATCATCATCAATCACTTTAGATATTTGATGTCTGAGAACTAAAAAAAGCTATACTCGGCCCCAACGCAATTTGAAGGTTGCAGAAGGAGCAAGATTGCAGGGAGCTTCAAAAATTATAGGGGTTGACCTTAATCCAGCCAAATTTGAAATAGGTGTGGGTATCTAACATTACAATTTATGCACAAGGAAGAAGAATTCTGAATAAGAATATTAATTGTTGATTGATCATTCATGCAAGGGGAAAAATTTGGAATAACAGATTTTATTAATCCTAGCACCAGTGGAGAGAAGTCTGTCAGCCAGGTTCATCATCTTCTATTCTATCATCCTTGTGTAGTTTAAAATTTCTGATGAACAAAATATCCGTGCAGACTATAAAGGAAATGACAGATGGTGGTGCTGACTATTGCTTTGAGTGTGTAGGATTGGCCTCAGTTATGCAAGATGCCTTTAATAGTTCTCGTCTGGTCTAATCTCGTCTCTCTCTTAGTTTCTCGCTCTCTCGTTCTTTGCTATTATCTTTAAGTTAACAGTACGAGCATGTTTGAGTGAGCTTAATACGGGTACGTACTTAATGTAGAGTTGTGGAAAGACCGTACTGGTTGGGATGGAGATGCATGGAACACCGTTAAGCATTAACTCGTACGATATCCTAATGGGGAGAAGTTTAATAGGGTGCTCTTTTGGAGGATTTAAACCGAAATCTGACCTTCCAATCCTTGCTGATAAATATTTACAGAAGGTAGATTAATTTCGAGCAAGTTGTATTGCTAATTGGTAGTATATTCTTGGCTCATCTCTTGCTTTCATTTGGTTTCTACTCTTCAGAAGCTTCAGTTGGACAAGTTTATATCTCATGAAGTCAAATTTGAGGATATTAACGAAGCATTTGAGCTGCTACACCAAGGGAAGAGCCTCAGATGTATCATATGGATGCATAAATAGACATGTCATCTAATTTTCCTCTAAAAAAGAAAAAGAAACAATCAAATTTACTTTTAGATGAACTCATCCTTGAAGTTTGTTAATTTCATGTATCAACTATTAATCAACTCAAAGGCTTATGAGCTTAATGTTGGCAGGGAATGCCTTGCAATGACTCGAACCGAACCAAACGTGTATTGGGTTTCAAGTCATGTGTTGACGTTTTACTTAAGACAAATATCCGTCCCTCGTAGAATGAGTGCACAAGGGATTTAAACCTGCCTATATGATACAATGGAATAAAGTAATATGTTTATCGACGTTTTTGCATTTAACGACGATAAATCTAACACAGCATATTCATAGCTGCTATGCGGTTACTACAAAATCATTCTGATCCATGTAATTATCACACTTGTCTATAGAACAATTGCTTATAATATATAGCTCTATGAGCTCATTTGTAAACACCGTAAATTTTCCGAAATTTTCTCTTATGAAATTTCGCGCGAGGAGCAAATTGTACAAGGTTGGAGGAATTGACAGAAGAAATTGTGCAATGATATGATTTGAACTGATCAAGAGTAGCTGGCCGCATAATCATTTAGAATCTCCCAAACTGTTTCCTCAGACTTCTTCACAGTGTGAGATGGCATAAGATAAATTATTCCAAATTAAAATGTTAAAATTTTTAGATATCATTGTTTTTAATAAATTATATTTTATTTTAGCTTATATTTTATAAATAAAACAATTAAAAGAAGGGGAAAATACTAAGATAGTAAAAGCTGGAATTTGGGAAAGTCCTCAACATCTAGCATTTTTTTTTTTTTTTTGGGGAAAGGATAGTGACACAAACGCGAGAGAAGGGGGCAGACTTGTACTGAAGTTTTGGGCAATAGTGGAACTTTCTATAATTTCGAGGTCTAGATTATAGTTTCTAAAAGTTGAGGATCAAATTGAAAAGGTGAAGAAATATTGTTATAAGCTATCGGTATAATTGCCAAACGTTTATGGTCAATTTGAAAAGGTTAAGAAAAAATATTACAAGTTAAAATTATCGACAGATAAAACAAACGCCATGCTAAAATCTTAATAAATATATTCAACTTATTCGTAAGCAGCACAATTAAAACTAGTTAGTAACTTGAAACGTGGATGAAAATGGTTATGTAATATGCAATATGACTTACTCGTGAAGTTCAGAAAGTCAAGACCATGTCCAATCTATTCTGGGCCAACGCAACCGAAAGTGGGGCTCCCTAGCTTAGAAATTTCAGCTCGTCTCATTGGCGCTAATAAACCCCCTTTTGGGCTTCATTTTATTAAAAATACATTTTTCTATCTCTTATTTTTAATCACACATTCTTTAATAAAATAATATTACACGTAAATTCAAAAGAAAAAAAAATTTAACTACACATTCTTAAAATAATTACTATTTATAAAATATATTTTCCTCCAAAATTTGATTTTAATGGAGCCCAAACAAGTTATAACAGTACTATTTACAATCAATTAGGATGAAACCGCAACTAGATCAATGTAGTGGGGACTAATGGTGCAATTTTACAATATAATTTCCCCCACCATTGCTCCTTTGACTCGAATTTTTCCTAAAACCCTGAATTGTGTTCCAAGTTTTATCAATGAACCGCTTCTGCTTTTTGCCGACCACTCACTGTTCTCTTCTCTTCTTCTCACCTCACCGTCGATTTAATTTGTTAATTTTCTGTTTCTCTCCAATTGTCTCATAGAAAAATCGAAATGGGTAGAGTAAGATGGCTTGCGTTTTCTCCAAAATCGACTCTGCAGAACTTTTTGGTAATTTGATTTCATTTCCATACACAGTGTTAATACGCATTAAGCATAATCTTACTTCGTTTTATCTTACTCCAGTCTCGTCGGACAATTTCTGAAAAATCATCGATTTGTAAAGGAGTTCTACGAGGGACTGTTCCCCAGTTACAACAGGCATTGTTCCATTCTCCAAGTAAGAACCCTACACCCCACAAGGCCACAAATACATATAGAAATAATTGGAAAGAATGTTATTATTACCAAGGGGAATAAGAAGAAAGTAGTGTTTTATACGAAATTAACAGCGCTAAGGATTTTTATACGACGTTTGGCAGATGGACATAGCTGCAGTTATATAGAAGAACATGCTGGCCTTGCCCCTTCAGGACCTTTGCAGACGAAGCGATTTATCCATGCTACAGGTTCTCTTTTAAATAAGAATGACGTAACTGATTTTAATTTTTTTTTTTTTTTAATTGATGGTTGCGATATCTTTTATAATAGTTTTGATGCTATGATGCCGTATACTATTTTTCAGTAGCTTGTCATTCCACACCACGTGATTACTATGAAATTCTTGGCATCTCTAAAGATGCCAGTAAAGATGAGATTAAGAAGGCTTTTCATGCTGTGAGTACAATTCGATCAATATGAGTTTCTAAATCATCTTTTTTTCTTTTTGTTTAATATACATATATTTCATTTAAATTGTTGTACTGCAGTTAAATATTTAGCCCCCGTTTGGCCCACATTATTCCTCGTTAAATTATAGTTCATTTTTCTTTGTCTTCTTATAAAACACACATTTTCTAATAAAATAATATTACACGTAAATCCAAAAACTTTTTTTTCTTTTTTGACCACGTATTCTCCAAAAATTTACTATTCCTCTCGTTACAACGTGAAATAATGGGGGCCAGTGCATTTTCTATTAAGTACGCGATATTTCTTTTCCACGGTTTAAGTATGATTGTTTTTAAATCTTCACTGATCTCGTGCATCAATCGCTTTTCATAAACATGCCTTTTGCAGCTTGCTAAGAAGTATCATCCAGATGCAAATAAGAGTAATCCTTCTGCAAAAAAAAAATTTCAAGAGATAAGAGATGCATACGAGGTCTGTAGGTTTCCACAACATAGTTTTATCATCTTCTGAATTAGAAAACATCCATTTCTTGCAATATGATAATCTTTGTGCGCCATTTTTTTGGTGGAAGATGAATTTCAGACTTTGCAAGATCCCGAAAAGAAAGCTCAGTATGACAGGGTAGTAATATATTTCCTCGATTTGTTCAGATGTTTCTTCTGTAGATGGTTCCTTCCTGCTTTGTATCACTTACAAGTGCCAAGGTTTAATCTATAAGTTTTGGTCACAGACAACCCAACATTCAAGGACAAAGGATTCACAATATGCTTATGGAGATGCAGATAGCTTTAGATATGCTCATAGAACTCAATTTTCTGATTCATTTCACAAAATTTTTTCTGAGGTATTTTAGTCCTTTTATGCATAGGCAACATATTGGAAATTGAGGATTCATATTGATAACAATATTTTGATGCCTCATAGATATTCAATAATGGAGCTGAAAGTTTTGCTGCCGATATTCAGGTAGTTCTTCAAGTGGTCACTAGTTCTCATATGAGGTTGAGTTTTGAATTTTCAAATTAAAACGTGGGCTTCATAGTTTGCTGAATTATAATAGGTGGAGCTCACACTTACCTTTTCTGAAGCTGTTAAAGGATGCACAAAGCATTTCTCTTTTGATGCAGATGTCCCGTGTGATTCTTGCCGTGAGTAGAATTCGAAGTGACGTTGGAATCACTTCTTTTACTTTTATTTAAGATAATTTTTTATTTCATAAATCCTTTAGTTAGAATGTATAGATATGTTGTTATTCTAGCTAAGTATTGGTATGGTTATAGAATTGTATAGTTTCCTTCTTATATTCTTGGCATTCTTTGCTTTTATTTATCTCTTTATGCAGATGGTCGAGGTCACCCACTTAATGCTAAACCAAATCCTTGTCCAACTTGTCAAGGCTCTGGTCGAGTAAGTGTTCTTTTTAAGTGATAAATTACTCAATCTTTCTTACACGATGTTGATGGAAAAGGACTCATGTAGTTGGCCCGTGTTTATTTGGAAAAAATCCAAGCTTATTGTTGTTCTTAAACTTTATTGCATTTTTTTCACTGCTCAAGGTTATTTATCTTCTTTTATTATTAGATTTTATGAAAATGTTTCTTAAAATTATTGTCTTCATGTGCAACTACTCTATTAGGTAACAATTCCTCCATTCACTGCTACTTGTGGTACATGTAAAGGAATTGGCCAAATCATTAAGGTTTGATTTTGCAGTTTATCGTGGATTCCAAAATTTGATAGATTTGAACGATCAATATTTAATAGATATTGTGTAGGACTATTGTGGGGCGTGCGGAGGATCAGGGGTGGTTGAAGGTGTCAAAGATGTTAAAGTAACAGTACCAGCAGGTTGGTTTTAACGCTTTCCGCAATTTGATTATTTGCATGAAGAAAAAGTCTTTGTTTAAGACCATTATTCAAATTGGTGAATTGGATTAGACTGTTACTTCTCATGCTTCCTTCTTTTGTTGTTCGGTTTTTCTTGTGGTAATAGTTGCGAGTTCGTATATCATTTACTTTGTCATGACAAGGAGTACAAGTTTAGGATAGGATGCTACTGAATTCCAATTGCTGAATGCTCTTACGCTTTTGTATATGTAATGCAACAAGATGAACTGGATGGCTGTACAGAGTGAGGGAGAACTCTTATTCATGGGAAAAGAGGTTATAAAGTTTTTGTCACACAAGGAAAAAGGAAAACATCTCAACTAAAACCGTTTTTCATACCTCATGTTGCGCTATTGTGGGGCAACCCTTTTTAGTTTCAGCTAGAAAGTGCCTTTTGCTCTTTTGACTTCCATTTGAAATAGTTCTCTATGCTTGCTTTGCAATCAAATAGTCTTTTTTCATGCATTCTTCCATGGCAATCCGAAACTTCAATTTGGCCCCTATTTGATATATCTAAAATCAAATATTTAGTAGATTTTGTTAAAAGTTGAGGAAATGTGGACCCCATGAAATGTGTGGTTAAAATCAATTGTTGATTTTGTCTTGAGATTGAAATCAAATTTTAAACAGAATCAAACAGTGGCTTGAATACCCGAGATTAAGGTTGAGAGTTGCAACTAACTGATCTTCTAATCTACTACGTCTGGGAATGCCATAAACTTGGATTATGCAAAGGGATAACATTCTCTAACGCATAATTGTCCTCCTCGAACCTCATTTTGATAGATCTAAGGGGTTGCAGTTGCCTTCTAAATCCTCCGTTCGGACTTCCACATTATATCCGGATTCTCAAAAGTTCTCAATATCTTTAGTAAGTTGCTCCATTCTCCTTTGCATCTGGAGCTTGGGTCATCCTAGGAATTCTTGATTTTCTCATAGCATGACAAATTTGGAATTAGAATCTTTGGCAATGACGAGTTTACTGTTTTAGGCTTAAATCTTAGCGTATGGAATTTTTTTGGATAGTAAATTAGAGGTTATTGAACTTTTGCTTTTGCTGGAACAAATAGGTTATAGGCTCTCTAAACCTTTAGACTCCAAAAACCAACTAGAAAACCTTAAATAACTAGGTAAAAGATATTCCTATGTATTGTTGGAAACCTAAAAGAAGTAACGTAGGGTCTAAATAAACTTAATCCTAGCCAACTAATGTTCAAGTCCGATAAGAAAAAAAGTCCCAGAAAGGTTTTTATATTTTATGTTTTAGATTGAATTCTTTTTCCTGCGTCGCTTCTTCTGACCTCAACATATTTTGAATCTTTCCAAGTCCGAAAGTCTTAAGTATTTAATTATTTGCATTAATGAAGATCTACAGTCATTGCACCAAATCTCATTTACAGATGCAGATAGCTTATGAGTATGTATGCTTTGCTTTTATAGTACGGACATTGTAGACACTCTCATAACCTGGATTCAGTCCATAGAATAGTTACAATTAGCTGAAGAATATAAGTTGTTTTTTGATGACTAAGAGAATTACCACAAGGGCAATTATCTGCTATCAGTTTTTACTGTCTTTGTTAGCCGGCCTCCTCTTTTTCCATTTGCAAACTTTGTTTTTCGACATATTTTAAATATTTGTATATAATCTGAATTCTGTGATGGCAGTTCATTAATTGGTTCTTTTATATTTCCCATGGATTAGGAGTGGATTCTGGTGATGTTATTCGCGTACCAAATGCTGGTAATACTGGTGGACGGGGAATGCATCCAGGCAATCTAATTATAAAGCTAAAGGCATCATAATTCTTTTGCCGTTGCCAACTTATCATGATTATTATTTAATTGGATGTTTCTTTCATGTCACAACTTTTTGTATTAATTCTTTCTTTTTTCCCTCCGTATCTCATTGAAGTTTGTCTTTTCTCTTAAAAATGTACAACTGTTTAGGGATCCATTCTATAAATCATTGGAAGAGGCCTTCAAGCATAAAGTAAAGCATTTAAATCTTCATTATTCGTAAACTCGCATTAAATTTTGCATCACATGGAACAAAATGACAGTAGATTTTGGAAACTCTACTTGTTTGCAAGCACTTTTCACTTCAACCGTTCTAGGGTAGCATGATAATCTAAAAAGAGTATAATGCCAAAATAAGCCTTATTCCCAATGAATTTGGGGTTCGCCACATAAATTATTTTTTTGCCATGCTTTCGGTCCATCACTACATTATTGGTATTTTAAGTTTATGTTAGCTTAAGAAAACAAATGTGGGGACAACAAAAATAACGTTTTTCATTTTCATCGTTATTGATTCTTATCCTCTCCCTTATTCTGTTTCACTCAAGCTCGTGGGTTATACCCATTTTTCTTAGAAATCTCTGCTATCATATTATCTGCAGATGATTCATTTTGTAATCCTTTTTTGAATAGTGATTTTTTTGTTCTCAAACATAATTTTATTACCAAAGTCATGCTTGTAATTTTCTTACATGATTGGCATCAATTTTATTCCCAGGAGGAAGCGAGCATTGTCTGCTTTTCATCACCATAAGTATTTAGCTAATATACTTCAGTATTAACAGAGTAGATTTTATTAGTGAAGGGAAAACATTTGTGGGATTTATGAACTTTCTTTTATGAACTCGCTTTACCTGTGCTTGTGAACTGAAATTGCTCTTTATTTTCAATATCTTCATTGCTTGAACATTTCACAATTAGTTAGTATTATTTCTCATTTCTTTAGCAGATTTTATAATTTTAGATTGCTATGTCATTTTTTCTATTCGTGAAATTCCTATGCATTTTTCTATTCAGGTTGCAGATGATCCTTTATTTTCTAGAGAAGGTGCTGACATATATCTAGATTATTCCATTACCTTTACACAAGTGAGAACCATTCTATTCTTTTTGGGCTTGCTATTTAACAAAACAAGATTTTTAATCAGTCTTGGAATCCCATTTGAAATCTTCTCTATTTTCAAAATGTTCATTTTTAACTGCTTGATTATTTTAAATTCTTATTTATATATTTCTTAATTTTATTTTTTCGACGAATGAATTCTGCCATGTTTTTAATTATGAGTATTGAGGCTTTTTTTTTTTTTTTTTTTTTTTTTTTTTTTTTGGTTATTGGAATGCATCAAGTATTGCTTACACGTACTGGAAATCATGCATGTGAGGAATACTTGATATATATTTTAATCTAAATTCTTGGTTTATCCTGCTTGAGTGTGCTGGCTCTTGGTGCAAACCTCAGCAGATTAAAAGTTAGAACTAATTGTAAAATTGTAGAATTGTCAAGCTGAATGCACTTTAGGCGGCATTTCTGAAAACTTAAGCTCAGTTCAATTCTAAGTTACTTTTCTTATTTATTAATGTTTAAGCACAGATGGATGCATCCCCTATCTTTCCTTATCCTGCTGCCACCTTCTAAGAATAAAAGACATTTATGCTACCCCTTGAGGTTTTTGGGTTTTGTTGTAATTTTTGAAATATTTGTGTTTTCCAAATTAGAAGTTAGAATTCTGCTAGGATTACGATCCTTATATCTGTAGAAAGCATTGTAATGTTGCTAATTCATAATAAGATATGATTATTTGAATTACAGACCTTTTGAACTTCCTTTGATTGTAGATCCTTAGTTTGATGCATGATTCAAGGAACTTTATTCCTCCTTCCTTATTTTCTTGCCTCTTAAAAGACCCATTGTATTCACTGTCTTTGCAAACTTCCCCTAAATCTCAGCTTCTTTCAGTGCCCACCCAAAATTTGCTCAAAAAGCTTTAAATTTTTTGTGAACAGTAATTTTTCTACTTTTAATCAGTGCCTAAACTGGAATGACCTCGACAAATTGGAATGGAGCTCTGTCGAGGTCTGTCCTAAATCATTTATCATTCTGCCATAACTTTGATAATCATCTTCTCATTTCTTAGCTAATCTGAATATTAGTTCTTAATATTGTCTAATACCTTAGTAAACTCTCCTACCATTATAAAGATTTTTATGACATGCTTTTCATTCTGAGTGAAAATCTTAAGCAAATCACAAATATGGCTTTGTTTTTTTGATTAACATGATGAAAGCATGACAGAACTCAACTAGTGTTGTGTATTTTTAACAGGCAATTCTTGGTGATAAGGTTGAGGTACCTACACTGTCTGGGAAGGTGCAAGTGCAGGTATGATGCGTATTTTCGTTACTTGTATCACTCTTTGATGTGTGTTTTTTCATCATATTTAATTGGTTCCCAAATATTACTCCAGAGCATTCCATTTAGTGATGCCATATGTCATACATTTAAAAATTCTCTAATTAATTGGTCCCAACCTTGGAATCAAGATAAGGTTTGGCTGTTTCTGTTTTATGTTCCATCGGAACCTCTAATGACCTTGAATGGTATACCATACTCAATTTCTACTAGATCATATTGAATTTGCAGGGATGTTAAACAGTATCAGAATGCATTCCTCTGATGTACACGGATTGATTAAACTGACATATCTCAAGGAATTTAGTGATTAGCGTCTCAAGAATAATGGTTTTGGTTGTTGCCTCATTCACTCATAAGCATAGTTACCATTACCAGACTCGGCCATAGCACCTGGCCATTGGGTCAGTGGTTCACCTGGTGGCTCACTGATAGAAGCAAATCTAAATGAAAGTAATTTATAAGCAGAAAATTAGAACAATTTTTGGATGTATATTAACACTTAATAATTTCAGAATATCTCATTCTTTTTCCACCCTAGATGTACATTACTACATTATTCACAAAATTAATGATCAATATCCTCAGTAAAATTCATTTTCTCTCCACATTTGCATTATTTATCAAAACATATTGTCAAAATCATTTGTATACCACGACATGACAATGCAGTTAACTGATAACTCCATGTATGTATGAATTATTAAATCATTTATCCAAGTTAAATATGTATAATATATATTTTTTTTAAGTGTACTACTTGAATTCTTTAAATCATATAATCAGTTTTTTTCCTTTTTCTTTTTCAATAAACCAAGGTTTTAAATAGATAACCTTCTAAGCAATTAGAAGAGTGCGGAATTGGACCTCCCTCAAATAGTCTCAAATAGATGAATCTGAGATTGATCATAAATCCGACGCTTGACTAATTAATTAGGAATGAAAATATTAAATTGATGATTTATAGTTACACAAAATCTTAGTTAGTTTGTGCTTCCTCTCTCATAGTTGATTTAAAGTAATACAAGATTTTAGTTAGTACTTTATGCAAACCTTTACCCTAGTGTTTGGGAAAGATGCCTTATATAGTCATATTCATGTCTGAGGTCTCAGGATTAAAACTTGACTTGTCCACTGCAACTACAATTTTTTACCATAAGACCACTTTAGTGTGGGTGTACTCTAATTCGCCCGGTTTATCCTGGTTTCAACAGAATTACATGTTCTTTGCAGGCTTCGACCGAATTTCATTGTTTTTCACGGTTTTGTTGATTTCATTGTTTTGTCTAGTGAATGAATATGAAGAGGACAATGTTTGTGAATGTCTACTGGCTCCTATTAATCGCGATTACAGAACTCATCTACTCTTTCTTCTCCGCTCGTCGAAAAAACTGTACACTTTGAGGTCTGGTGCTTCAATTTCGTGTTATAAAATCGAGATTGCATTGGCAGAATGGAGAGTACAGTAGATTTCAAAAATTCCTAAAGTAGAGTTGATGATTTTGAATGGGCTGAAAATGGTATTGGGACAAGAAACTGTTCAAAACCCAATTTTCTGCATCATTTGGCTTTTCAAATATGAGTTGGGTAGAACTTCTGTTCGGCGATAACTGACTAAGGTCTTGATTTTCGGCGGTGGCAGTGGTGTGAGCCATCAGTTGCCAAATGAATCCTTGTCCTTGAGAAAGAAAAACAAATAACTGCACCAAAACAAGTGATTTTTGGGGGTGGGATTCGTTGAAATAAAGAGATGAGCATAAAAGGATGGAAGAGAGGAACGAGGATTATGTCATAACTTGAATGGGATCACTTTTCGAATTTTTATTTGAGATTATGTCAAAACTTGAATAGGATCGAATGCTTCATGATTTTTATTATACTTCAGGTTGCTTCTACGGATCAATAGGTCGCTGGCGTTCCAAAATGGGCAATTTTATTTTTACAATATTAAATGGCATTCTCCAATTATTTTTTCTTATATTTTTTCTCAAATTTATCCCGACTTAATGGACTTGATATTACAAGGATTTTAGTAATGATAGCACATTTAAAAGTTCGTGGCAAAGTTTACAAGTCCTTGACCATAGAAGCTTGGGCTTTTAGGATTTCAAATAGAATGGTAGTGAAATTTTAAGATGGCATTATTAAAAGAATAATTTGAGTGGGATTGTGATGCAGAACAGGATATGAAAACAGAAGAATAGAGAAATGCGTAGTCTATGGTAAGTTTTCCGAGAATATCTGTAAGGATCTCCACACCAGATAGTATTAGAATTCAAAGTTTGATAGTTGAGGCCTTCCCCATTTTTGCTTGTAGTTATAATTTGAATTGCATTCCTCGTGCTGTTTTTCAGGCTTTTCTTGCTTCATGTACATGCATATTACTAATTTATGATCATCCATTAGACTTTCTCCCATCTTTTAATTCTTAATTCTGTGCATAAAAATGATAAAAGGTTGTGAAATGCATTTTTATAGGTGATTGGTTCTTCAAAATAATCTTTATTTATTGTTGCCCATTTTGCTTTGTGTTCTTGTGGTCGTCTTAGATACCCAAGGGGGTTCAGCCTGGACAACTAATTTTGCTAAGGGGCAAAGGTAATTTAATTTGTTTCATCCTTGCATTATATTTTTCAGCTTGGACTTACTTATAACAATCTCTCTTGGCATTTCTGTATCTGTGTGTGCTCGTATTAGCGTGTTACTTCTCTAACTTCTTACTGGGTCTATGTACTAAAGGATTGCCGAAGAGCGGTTTCTTGGTTGACCATGGAGATCAGTATGTGAGGTTCCGCATAAGCTTTCCATCGTAAGTTTTTTCTTCTCTAAGCTTTTTTTATTTTTGTTTACCTTCCAATGCCTTAAAAGAGATGGATCTGGATTACAACTGTGTTCCCTTTCATTGCATGAAATATGATTTTAAATCAACACCTTCAGTCAGAGTAACTTGCTCTAGCAAAGTGGGGGATCAGCTTTGACTCCTATATTCTGTGTACCTACACATTTATGCATATGGATGCAGGAGTGAAAAAACTGAAAGAAAATGATTCATTAGCGTATGTTTGTTCAAAACGATTTTCCATCATTTGTTAGGGTTGTTGATTAGTTTATATCGACTTACTAGTTTCTAATCATGGATTCACTGGGATTTAGTTTATTATTATCGGAGTCCTATGTGGTTATACCATAAGTTGATGATATTCTAAACTATGGAAGAGAGGCATTAGTAGATTCTAGAATGCATTAATAGGTCTCTATGCCATAATATGTAATTTATATGTGAATGAAGAAGCTTTCTTAGTCCAAATTGGATTTGAATGGTAGCTTTGTCAAACACTCATGGGTTGGGTAGTCATTCATCTTTCTTTGCAATTATTGTATATGAAGAATTTATTCTCGATTTTTCTTTGGTTTTCTTGGTTCTACGTTGCCTTTATTCCTCTTAACCTTGCAAAATTTGTAAAAACCTTGCTTCTGAAATTATATTTTATCAATCTACCACTGATCAATTGCAGTTCAACCCTTGATTAAATGATCAAGTATGCCCTGCATCTAGGTAACTAAAAGATAATGTAACTCCAGGCTACAGCTTCTTATCCAAACCACTTGACAAGAGACATGTATATTTCCAAAAGCTTCGCCCTTGTTTGGGCTCCATTTTAATGAGGTTTTGGGAAAAATGTATTTTGGAATAGTAATTTTTTGGAGGATGTGTGGTTAAAAAGAAGGAAGTTTTGAGTTTACGTGTAATATTATTTTATTAAAGAATGTGCAGTTGAAAAGAAGAAAGAGGAAAATTTATTATAATTAAAATGGAGCACAAACAGGGGCTTCATTTGACAACGCAAGATTCTCATCCTCCCAATCTTTGTCATTGTTAAACTACAATGATTTGTGAAAACCAACACCACTAATAATTATAAGGTAAATAAGTAATCATCCGCGAGTAGTTATCTGTCTGCATTCACTCGAACTCTCCCTCACTCTCTCAACTTTGAGTTTTAATGTACTGAGGTATCAAAATTCTAGCGTCATCTCTATGTGCAAGGATCAAAATGAAGTGCTTACGTTACCATGCTCTCTCTTAATTTTTATGCCCACATATTTTAACTATTTAAGTACTCCTTACCATTTTCATAGTGTTTTTTTATGCTCATTTGCAAAGCGTTAGAAATCTGGGTCAAAGTCGGTCTATGTCAGAGACATGATTGATTCTTGGGTTTAGCCAGAGTGATGAAAGGAAAACATTGGGTTCTACCTTTAAGAATAGAAGCAACAGAAATCTGGCGCTCTGTGCATGTAATGCATGTAACTAGGAATATATGCACGTCTTTATGTATGCATGCATGCTTTTATGTGCTTGGCTAGGTTATCTGTTAATTTGTGTGCAAGGTAAGAGCTTTTTGCCCACTAGAAAATTATTCAATGTGCAGGAGAGGCATCCATTTCCCAATACTATCTGCAGATTAGCTTTGGTGGACAGTGGATGGGACGTGTAGCTCTAAGTTGTTATTAATCTCTTCAAACTGAATTGTTTTACAGGCTGGTGAATTTATAGATTTTCTTGTCATTCATTTTGTGTGTGCTTGTGTTAAAACATTTTATGCTTGAGAAAACCAGAATTTTCCCTGTAAAACATGCATTAGAAAGTACAAGACTAACATGCTTATAAGTTACTTTATATAATAAATTCTTTGGTTTCCTTTTCTTTTGGCAATCAGTCGCAATATCTACGGACACTGCTCCCAAATAAAATATGTGAAAAATATGTAGAGTCTATTTGGCTTATTCCTGCTGCTTTTCTCTTATCTTCAGGACTGTAACTGATCGTCAACGTGCTATACTAGAAGAATTTGCAAAGGAGGAAATCATTCATGAAAATGACATGTTTGCTGAAGGCACTAGGTCCGCTTATATATTTACATGCTTGTTGAAATACTTGTCTCCCTCCTAAAAATGTCAAAAAATTAAGAAAAAAGAAAGAAAGCCTAGGCTTGTTGAAATTCTCCCTCTCCACTAAAAAAATCACGAGAAAAATGAAAAAACTCGGGTTGTGAATAAGGTCACAATAATCTAAGCTATGCATAGCACACCCTCTGCCAATAAGCTGTTCACTGTCTGGAAGCCCTTTCTTGTCATTCAGTCCTTTTAATTTTGTACAGCCCTTATATTTGTGTACATTGTGCAATTGAGATTTTATTTAGACTATATATAAATAGCTCTTGTCAAGTTAGCATTCTGAGTGTGGTGGACATTCTGAAAATGGTTAACAGGCTTTACCAGCAGCTGTGTACTGATTGAACTTTCAGGTGGCAGCAAATTGTTGAACGTCTATTGGAGCCTAAATTGCTGCTCCAATTCTCATTTTTCATGTTGATAATTCTCTTGCTAAACAAAATCACCTGAGTGATGCTGCTGTTGCTGCATGATGTATGTTGGTGAGATGCACATTTGTTTGGTGAATGAACAAGTGGCTACTGGGTACTCTCTGATGGATGCAAGATTCCCATAGCTTCTCCTGTTATTGATGGTATTTCGATAAAATTTTACCCCTTATACTTTTGGGTAATGGATAAGTGTACGTTATTTGGAGAAATGAATCTGTACAAGTTATAAAATTTATACTTTTTGTATCTTCTTTGATAATGTCATCTTTATATCCAATTGACTTCCATTTTTCTTCATTTGTGGTAATACCTTTCTTTCACATCCCGTCTATTAACATTTGACTCGAACGCACAAGATATAAACCTTGCATTCTCGGTGCTTATTTGGTATTGCTTTTGAGTGTTAATGAGCAATGAATCCTAAGGAATATGTGTATAAAAAGTGGTGAGTGGCTAAAAGCTATGAGTTTTTGTTCGTGCGAAACCAGCAAGCGTACGAAATCGTTGACAAGTAATACGTGATGAGTAACGTATATTGTCCCACAAGGAATAAAATTCAATCAAGTGTGCTAGTTTTTAATTAGATTCAAAGTAAGTGAACAAAAGAGATTTGTGTTTTGTAATTATTCCAAATTAACCAACACAAACTTGTAAAATTCGAATTTTATATGTATATGGAGTAAGTGCATTGTATTACAAATCCATTTATCATTATCTATTTCAATATTTTATTGCGAAGCTAATATCACTCATACATTCTTGACAATCGATAATTCTCTTATAATTAATTATCTTTTTCAAGATAAATTAAATTTATTCTAATCATGATTCGAATATATTCCTAGTCCGAATTCAAGTGAATAGAACGCATTCAATTTCACAATTATCTTAAAGATTGCAATTTGCACATGTGATAAATATTATTTATAATATCTAGTACACGTATGCTAATCAAGCATTGTTTTAGATCTATTGTGAGTTACACAATACTACAACAAACAACTATATATTTAATTGGTTGATCAAGCAATCAAATAATAAAATGATGCATGCAAGATAAATGAAGAAAAGCAAAAAATTTAACTAACTACTTGTCTTAAATTAAAAATAAATAATAAAAGATTTCATCTGCATCCAATACATGAACGGAATTAGCCTAGCATGTTATGTAAATTACATAAAAAGATTTGGAAAAACATAACCCAAAATGGAAAATAATGATTGGAAAGTGAAAAAAATCAATTTCTTCTGCGTTAATTTTCAACCCAGACTTTGAATCTTCAATCTCTTGTATTAATTGCTTTTAGATCCCTACCAGCCTCTTTCTTGTGGTGAAAAATAGGGTTTTTTCTCCTGTACTTCGTTCTGGCCGCCCCTTGTAAGTTAAATAGTATGTTAAATTTGATTTTCCATAAGAATTTGGATAAAATTGGGAACAGCCCAGAAATGGCCCCAAGCACCTCGTATATTTCATTGCCCACATTCATTGATTTTGCTCTCAGTAAATAGATTGTAGGGTGTTGCGCACGCGGTACAAAAAGCCTGTGCGCAAGCTCCATTATAGAATATTCCTTTTGTTGCACGTTGGTCTATCAAATTCGTTCTTCATTCTTTCTAGCTCATTTTTTTATATCTTCTTGGTCCTCTATCTTTCAAGTCCATCTAATTGCTTCCACCACCTCTCCAATCATCGAAATTAGATCAGAATCAGCTATTGTCACTTTGCAATTTAGTCTCCAAACTTTGGATTAAGCCCACTTTAGCCATTAATATGTTCCTTTTGTCTAATTTCATTGTTTTTCATCGAGGTGCACATAACAAACAAAATTTATACAAAATTAAGCATCAATTCATTTAAAATAACAATAATTATTTTAGTTTAACGACACAGATAAGTGTCAATTTTATAAAATTTGTAGATAATATAGATGTTTGATAAACTTATAAGTTTGAATAAACGCTTTCAAACTTGATGGGTTTGTTTAGAACAGACACCATGTTATATTTCAGAGAGACTTATTTTTTCAAGACGAGACAGTGGGACGGTTGTGGTATGAATTTCTAATGAACTAATTTGTTGTTATAATTAATGTAGGTGGTAATTGAAAGCTTCCATTTAGTTTTGCTAAAAATTAAATCTTTACTAGAATTTATAAAAATTAATAAAATGTGCAGTTGAAAAGTTTGATAGAAATTGGAGATTTCGTGAAATGTGTGACTGGTTGAAAATGAATTTAAAAAAAAAACTAAAAAAATGTGGACCAAAGGGTTAAGTTCCATCAATTTGTAGGACAATTTAATAAAACTCACCACTTTGATTTGGTCCCTTAATCAACCTTTACATGGTGTGGTCATGGATCCCTTAACTTCAAAATTTAGGTTTTGGAATCCCAGTCAATTTGAATATGAGAATTTGGGTCCTTTCAATATCAAAATAGTCAATTTTGATGTTAAAATCACATAAATTTTAGTTGAATTATAGATTAATATTAAGTGGATTGGCATTTTTGTCCTCTAGTCATGAGTCATGTGAAAGTCACGTGCAATTTTAATCTTTAAATTGATTATTTCAGTTACTTTGTAACCTATATTCAACAATTTAAATAGGTTTCGGATCCAACACCTCAAATTTTAAAGGTTGGTGATCTAAAATCACATTACATAAAAGGTTGAGGAGCCAACCTTCATTCCCCCTTAATTTGATTATTAGCTGTTGCCATTTTCTCCACCTTAAATATTAATCCTCCTCCTCCTCCTCCATATGTAATCAAATTGACTTTATCTAATTAATCATAGAAATTATTGGCATAATGATTAATTGCCCTCATATTTGTCTAAAACTCTGTCAAATGCAAAAGATTGAAGGACACGTTTGATGCAGATTTTTTAGTAATAAAATTTTGAAATATGATATTTTGATGAATGCGTGGAAAAAATTATGGATTCATGTAAAAAAAATTATCATACTTGCTTAGTGTGTTCCGTTTTTTCGTGTGCCTTGCCCAAGTCACTGGGAGCCTAATTAAAAAAAATTCGGACATCCTTTCTCAATTAACATCTATAAGCAATGATTCTTCTATCTCTTGCTCGCTTCATTCGAAACTCTAACATTGATTCCCTCAACCAATCTCATGAGAAGAAATAGAGGCAAGCGATGTCAAAGGCCGAGTTTCCACAGCAAAGGGGGACAACCATGCCAAATCAAACAGAACAAAAGTGGGCCCATGTGGTCATAATATCTCGTTTTTTTTGTTTGAAAAAACTGTATAAATTTAAAAGAGTTTTAAGAAACAGTGACTAGTATTATTTCATAGCTTCTCTTGTGACGTGGGGCCCTTGTTTGGGCTCTATTCTAATGAAGTTTTGAGAAAATATATTTTGGAATAATAAATTTTTAAAGAGTGTGGTTAAAAAAATAGATTTTTTTTTTGAATTTACGTGTATGTATATATATATATATATATTTTTTTTTTTCAAAGAATGTGCAGTTGAAATAATGGAGAGCAAACAAAATATATTGAGCTGAAAATGTGTGAATCAGCTGGTGCCTCTTTATCTGTGCATGGTTACACTTTCCAGAACAATAAAACAGTGTTCCCATGCAAAAATCTTCAATCTGTAGCAGATAAGATAGTAGACGCAGGAGATGGTAGCCATTGAAGACTGTCTTGCCGGATAACAACCCATTACTCAGTATTCACTACTCACTACATCCCTCAAATGGTCGAAGCTTAACGTCTTACGTTTTTTTAAGTGTTTATAAGCTGTTTAAGTTAACTTATTGTGTTAATTGTATCCATAGTGATGGGTAAGACGTGACGCAGATGTTCCTACGAATTACGTGTGCACTCTATATTATATAAATAAATTTTCCTTACGATCGAAGCTCGTTTAAAAAATATTTATACTAATCCCTACTCTTGAATCCTGACTCCGCCTTCGATTCGATCGATACATATTGACAAAGTAAGTGCTACATGTATTAATTTCCTAGGCTTGCAATAAATTTGTGACAAGGGTCAGACCTCAGCAGAGCATAGGTGCAAAGTACTGAAACTCAAACATGGGTCCTGTTACCCTACCATTTTAATTAATGAATATTATGGAGTAAATGTGTTACATTATTTTATCAATATGGATATTCTATAAAATAATATGGTTGTTGATTATTAATTAAAAATGGTTTTTAATTAGCAGTTATTAGTTCAAACACATGTGCCCCCAACAACACAAGCATCTTAACTAACTGGTCCAGGCAGAGGTAGGATAATCCATGTGAGACTACCTGCTAAGGACTAGTTTGGTATGTTTTTACTTTTGCTTATATTTTTCATAGAAGAGATTTCCAAATAAGCTATTTTAATTAGGGCCTAATTAGTTTAGATAAAAATCAGAATTTTAGTAAGTTTTGATAAAAGCTGATGGAATGTATGATTAAATTTTTTTGAATTCCAGTAAATATGTGACTAAAATTAACCGTCGACTTTAAGTTGGAAACTAATTTATAAAAGAGTTTTCTCCTGGGGAAGAGCTTGTAGAGAAAGTCACGTTGGATCAGTCTCTTCTAAAAAAAATTTTAACCAAAAGAAGTACTATATAAAATTAATCAGATGGGGCTAAAAACTGTTTTTAGATCTCAAAAACTTCTCTTAGCCCCAATAACCTGTTTGATATCCATTTTTTGGAAGAATAAGTTTTTGAATAGTAAATTTTTGGAGGACGTGTATTTAAAAAGTAGGAAAAAATTTCGAGTTTACGTGAAAAATATTTTATTGTAAGAATATGTGGTTGAAATATAGTATAAGAAAAAAAAAAGAATTTTGAAAGAATGACTACGAAACAGGTACTTAGCTTCCTAAAAGTCATGTCAAACCGTAACTGATGTCAACTGTAGTAGAGAATCATTCTGCAAATGACGGCTTAATGCAAAATTATTTAATGAATAATTACTTATTTGTCAGTAATTTACTTAGTTTAATTATGTATGAAAGGATTACTTAGTTTAATTATGTATGAAAGGATCTTCTACTAACGAGGAGGATTTGAAAAAGCTGTAACTCACGTTGCCATATGCATACATTGATCTGGGATTATGATTCAATTTTATAAATTCTTACAATAAAATTAATTAAGATCTGTTTTGCAAATTGCACCTAATTAAAAATCGAATTCTGACTGTTTGTTTAATTTAAATTATTATGATTTTCTTTTATATAATAAAGAAAACAACTTGATTATACTCGTTACTGTCATCGTCCGAGGTGGAGCCACATCGGAAAGTCTCTACGTCACTAATATGTCAATGGATTCGCGACGAACAAAACCCTCGCCTCGCCTCGGAATACAAGAGCACTAAAGTCGTAACCATGAAAAACCCCCATTCGACTGGCAATGGGTTGTCTCGCATGACCAATGCCTCACTTCGCCTCGATGCTTTCCATCTCTAAATCGTATAAGGAGCCGTCAGCTCACCCAAATGCTAGCCAATAGGTTCCCTATATAAATCGAAGATGTCTCACAAGGCAATGTAAACAGCACACCTACATTAACGTGGCCAAGGTGAACCCCAATTTTAGAGGGGCCAAGAGGATCAAAAGACGAAATCTAAAAAATAAGACAAAGGTCGAAGATATTCCACCACAAGATCTCATCTAGCATGTCTCAACCATAAATGTTTTCCAAACTATGTAAGCTTCAAATGTGTCAAAATAAATAAATCTCGACTAATCTACCCATCTATAGGTCGTCGAGGTGAGAAATTCAACTAGGTTTCTCATCCTCAACCTTCATTTACTAACACCTCAAAAAAATTGATTAGTTAGAAAAAAATTACCCTTCAATTCGAAGGTGTAAATACTATAGTTGAGTATGCAACTAAAATTGCATTAATTATATATATCAACTTTGGAGTTTGCAAAATAAATACAACTATATGGTTAATGGATCGCTCCTAATTCATATGGGATGTCTAATACTCACATCACATGTGATGCCATTCATAATATTCCAGTTTATTATAATTAAATTACATGCTATTAAGTGGGGGTGCATTTATAGAGCTTAATTAACAAATCCTTTTATATTAACTAATTTTTTTTCTAATTAGTCAAAGGAATATATTGGGTTCCGTTATCTTCTAATTTATATATTAGTATATCTCCAATTGAACATAAACGAAGTAAGATCCAAGTGATTTCTCGAACTTTATTTTGGATGATACAAGGCATATTGCACCTCCCCTAGTATCAGAGTTCAAAGTCTTGTATTCGAGCATAAGCATTTTCGTTGAGATATAATGTAGTAGCATGTTTGAAATGAGGGTAATGTCTATATTTGCTACTTGGTATGGTCCAATGGTGACTTCGTAATGTATCTGGGTCTAATTTGGGGTGATATATGGTGATTTACACGTCCTCGCTTTTGGGTAACGTGATCGTATATTTCTACAAGCACATCACTTGGTTATGATTTACGAGAAATTTCCTTGTATATTATTTAGAACGTAAATTTTAATTAATTAATTTTTATTTTTTTTTTTTGAGGGTGGGGGGGGGGGGGGGGGGGGGGGGGATTGGGGAATGGGTTTGAAGGACATACCCACAACATGAGCGTTAAACACTGGTGATGCATTTTAACAGTGGTACAGAGAGAAGTACGACATTATTTGCAAAATTATTGGACTAAATGCATAAAGTACTTGATTAGCTTGGTGCTTATACTAAGAAAATCTAATAATTGAATTTAGAAAGAGATAGATGCATGATGCAATGTAAATACAAAGCTTCTTGTTTGGAAGCTTCCATCAAAACACATATATATTGTCATCTTTTTGTCTCAAATTTCTTGTTTGTTACATGGTCAATATGGTTGACTGATAGTGAGCATAACAACCCGCGTAGAGAGATAGGCCAAACCCTACTAATGATGATGGGATAATTAGGGATCCTAGCTAGGACAGTCACATGTTATGTTACTCCCACTAAATATATACCTCTCATATAGTCGTATTCATGTAGAAAATAGTCAATGTCTCACCAATGATCACGATCAATAAATACAGGTCCACCAGATATATCATGTCAAATAGTATATTTCACGTCGTATTTAGGTGGTGAGAAATAGTCATCGGTCAATGTCACGAATTATGATAGATAAATACATGAGGTTCATGATGTGTTTGTGCAACTTAATTAGGAGATGTGGTTACCACAAATGTTGAATAACCCCTTAGACTTAAGAAAGGTCGTGTCAACATACCCTAGAATAATTTTGAAGTCTACATGTGATGTTTAATGCAGATTTAAAGAGACGATAAAAAATAAAATTTATAAACTAGATGAAGTGAGATGTGCATGCAACATATTTTCTATAATAGGAAGTGTCAAATATTAAAGTTAATAATCTAAATTACTTTTTGAGGTGTTCGATGCACAGTTCAAATATATTATTATTGATCTTTTACCTGTTCTCAACTACAATGATACGAGATGTATGTAACGCAATTATGGCTGCTAAGCATATATCCATACACTGTCGAGTGTCACAATTCATACATCCTAAAGAGTCAATTTTCATAGCTAATCTAGATTTATAGTCTTGTGTGCCTAGCTAAAAACAAGCTAAATGACAATTGAGAATTAAATGATTAAATGGTGCCAAATATCACTCATGCGGGGATGTTAAGTGGTGGCGATTCATTCTTCCACTTGCCTCGCCCCACTAGTGAGTTGAGACGCAGAAGTGAACAAAGATGTGATTTGGCCATGCGAGCAAACTCATCAAATTGAGATAAGTATAATGTTATTTAGCATCAATCGTGTGATAGGCGGGTGTTAGATATCATTACTGTATGATGAATTTCATCATTGATAGCAGACGATGAACTAGCAATCAAGCTAATCTTAATTATAGGCAATTAGGCATCCCTACTCTACTGGTCATAACTAAACAACAATTAAATTTGTTTGAAAAAGAGTAACTTCACCGTTACAAACTCCTTAATTGTTCTCGATTGCTTCATCACGTCAGTGGTGGTTTGGGTGTCATTGTAATTAATTTTAGGTTCCTACTTCCTATCCTCAGGAAACTGACACAGAGTAAAAGTAGGGTAAATTATTTATATTGAAAGGACAAAAATAAGTAAATTATTCAGTTAGTGTTGTTGGATTGCCTAACTTTGATTAATATAATGATATTAGGTTAAGAAGGGCTGTTAGAATTAACTTTTAAGGAATTTACTGTCTCTAGAAGTAAGCAGTATAGACTTTCGACAAATAATAAATGAAGAAGTAGGTAGTATTTATGAATCTTTAGTAGACGATGTCTAGCACATTTTTATCATCGACCTTCTCCTTGCTCTGTAAGCATTTTGGGATAATGTCGCACCTTTTATTTATTATTATTAAATCCACCGTCCCATTAGAGATGCTTTGATGAATTAATATGGACACGGTGTAACGTCAAATTTTAATCAATCATCAATCGCAAAGATTCAAGCAAGACATGAGGGAATTGGAGAGACATACAATGAATACAAAAGTACCTTGATCGAGCTTGAACGCTCCCTTATGGAAACTGGTGTCCTTACCCATAACAAGGTAAGACGACCACTTCAGAAGAGCTCAATACTCGACAACTGTCCTTCGAGGAAACATTCATTATATTGATAGTGAGAAAGAACAACTGCACCATGTAACTCCATATGTATAGAGTAAAATTCACTTATTATCCACATCATCCGTAAAACCATGCTTATAAGCACTTAAAATACCACAAAATGAGCAAATGTTTATAAAATCCAAAAGTATATTATATGTGACAATGGTACCAAAAGTATTGTATGTGACAGTAGTACCATGTTTTTAACCTACAATATAAGTATATAGATAAATATTCATTTTTGTTACTACTTATGTAACAAATATACAGAGAGGAGGAGACAGTGCAGAGAAAGAGAAAAGGCAGCAGATCTCTAGGCCTTTTTAGACGCTGGAACTAATTTTGGTCAACTTAGAGAAACACCAACAGAATATAAACACAAAACACAACACACATGTATGTATATCAAGAAAAAGGAGAGGACTATCATCTCCCCTGTTAGCTTCTTAATATTCTAATCCCCCTTTCATCCTCATCCCTTCTTCAAAACTCTACAATAGTTGGCTAAAGAACCTTGAGACTTTTGCAAATTCTTTCTTTTTACAAGATCGTATATTGAGAAATGGGAACTAATTGGAGAAAAGCTTTTTGCACAACAATCCCAAGAGACAGTAGAGAAGCCATTACTACTCCTTTAGAAGAGCAGAGCCCGAGCCCGACTCTCAACACCTCCAGAAGCTATGCCAAGCTTGGTTTTCAATCGCGTGGAAGCAGCAATCCCTCTACTCCTCGGTTGCGTTGCAAAACCAGTATTAATAACGATACAAATGAAAATGTTGGTATTTATGCTCAAACTCCATCAACCAAAGATGATCTCATTAGTCCAAAACTCCTTCAATGCAAAACAACCCCAAAATCTTATAGCAAATGTAAAAGCTTTGGCTCCACCCCATCTTCTCCAAGATCCCCCTTTTCCATCCTCAAGAAAACCCTCCGCCTATCCAGAGTAAGATTACGTACTTATCCACCTTCAAATTTTATGATTTATGTCCAATCTGGTTTTGATCTAATGTTTTTGCTTTTGGATATGCAGAATAGTTGTGGAGTGTGTACGCAAAGTGTGAAGACAAGCCAAGGCATGGCAATATACACAGCTGAATGCTCCCACACTTTCCATTTTCCTTGCATAGCCACACGTATTAGAAATCAAAACTCCCTCATTTGCCCAGTTTGCAATACTACCTGGAAAGATGTCCCTTTACTAGCCAATATCCATAAACTTCAAGAACAAACACAGTTTGATGAAACCAAACATAATAGAATACTACAATCTCCAAAAATCCCCCAACAAGAAACAAGGGCATTTGATGATGATGAGCCACTGGTTTCACCCTCAGCCACAGCTTCTACGAAGTTTGTTTATGAAGAGAAAGATGCTGCTGGTGAAGAATTTCAGGGATTTTTCGTGAACACCATTTCGAGCAATAGTTCTTATCTACAAGATAAAGATGGCCGAAATGTGGAGGTGAGTTTATTGCCTGAGGCTGCTGTTATTTCAGCGGGCAGAACCCACCAGACGTATGCTGTCGTTTTGAAGGTTAAAGCCCCCGCACTGCCTCCGCCACCTCAGACCCACGTTCTGGACCCAGCGCGACGTGCGCCTATTGACTTGGTTACTGTTCTTGATGTAAGTGAGAGCATGGGCGGAGCCAAGCTTCAGATGCTGAAACGAGCCGTGGGTTTGCTTATTTCCTCTCTCGGCTCGGCTGACCGGCTCTGTATAATTACCTTCGCGGCTAGTCCAAATAGGCTCATGCCTTTGAGGAGAATGACGGCTCAGGGTCAAGGATTGGCTCGGAGCATCATCGACCGGCTTGTCTGTAGCCAAGGTAGAAGCGTCTGTGAAGCCTTGAAAGCAGCCACAAAAGTTCTTGACGATCGGCTGCATAAGAACCCAGTTGCAAGCATTATTTTACTATCCGACGGTCAAGATGACAGTGTTCAAACCAACAACACAGCCGCCGCCGCCTCCGCCGCCGCTACTCACCAGCGGCGAGAATCGCCCCAGGTTTCATCCACTCGTTTCGCTCACGTAGAAATTCCTGTGCGTTCATCTGGGTTTAACCCCGAGCCAGCCGTGGACGCCTTTTCCAAATGCGTTAGTTGGCTATTGAGCGTGGTTGTTCAAGACTTGAAAATTCAAATCGGCTTCAGGCATGTTTCATATCCAGCCGATATTTCGGCCATATACTCCTGCCATGCGCGTCCTACAGTGATGAACTCAAGCTGCATTCTAGTCGGCGATCTCTATGCAGAGGAGGAAAGAGAGTATCTCGTGGAGATGAGGGTTCCAATTGCAGGGTCTCATTCACACCATTATCATATGTTTTCAGTTAGATGCAGTTACAAGGACCCAGCAACTCAGGAACTAATCTACGGTGGGGAGAAACCCCTGCTGGTACCCAGGCCACGTAATAATGCCATTGGATCAAGATCCTCCATTATTGAACAACGGCTAAAAAATCGTTTCATTACAGTGCGCGCAATTGTAGAGTCTCGGCGATTAATTGAGCACAATGAGGTGTCAAGCGCTATGCAGCTGTTGTCATCAGCTCGTGCACTAATGATACAGTTCACATCAGAGTCGGCCGGCGAGTATGTTAGAGAGCTGGATATTGAGCTGGCTGAGCTGAAATGGAAACAGACGATCCAACGGCGGAGGGTTATTGGGAGGGAAATAGGTTTGTTCGTGGATGAGCGTGAGGAGCCACTAACGCCGCCATCGGCTAGGAGAGCGGCTGAGAAGCTGACTAAGATGAAGAACAGAGTGAGCGACTTGCACGGCTTTGAAAATGCTAGGTTTTAGATTTTGTTTTATTTTCTTGGAAGAGAATAAAATGATGGAAAAATAGTATTGAGGGTATTATGGGCCAGATTTATGTATTAGGAAAAAAAATCATATCTCAAATATTAAGTATGCACAAAATCAATTTCTAGACATTAATTTTCAAAATGCAAAAAGTTAGATGTGTGGTGTGTGTAGATAAATCGATAAGATGTACACAATGTCTTTTAATTTATGCATATTATCTGTGACCTCTTTTTAATTACATTTAACTTGTAGATAACGAATATGTGATATGCTAGCATTTCACAAACATGTGTGAACATTTATATTTAATTTGTGGTGTTGGTAATTCATATGTGACCTCCAATTTATACCATGTGACATATGAAGCATAATATGTAATTTGATATTATAATATGTGACTAATTTAGTCGATCGTAACCTATGGATGGAGAACTATGCAACCCATGAGTTGTGCAGAATAAACTATGACTTTGTAGTATATTTTGTGACCTAATGATAGCATGTGATTACTGCATTGGACTCTGTAACCTATAATCTTTTTTTTTAGTTACATTTAACTTGTAAACAATAAATATGTGGCTTATAAATATATAAATTGTGGTTTTTTAGCACTTCACAGACATATGTGAACATTTATATTTAATCTTTGGTATTGGTAATTCATATGTGACCTCCAATTAATATCACGTGACATATGAAGCATAATCTGTTATTTGATATTGTAATATGAGACCAATTCAGTATATTGTGACGTATGGATAGAGAATTATACAACCTATGAGCTGTGTAGAATAAACAGTGACCTGTGTAGTATACTCCGTGGCCTAATGACAGCAACATGTGACCACTGGACTCTGTAACCTGTGTATAATAAACTAAGTAGCATAATTTGTGACATATAAACACTAATTAGCTATATGTGTATGTTCAAAACTAAGTAGCATTACCTCTCTGTGTGTGTGTGCGCGCGCAGGATAACATGTGACTTGAGAAGTGTAATTTGTGACTTGAGAAGTGTAATATGTGACCAATGTATTATAATCTATGACCCGTGCATATAAAATGTGCACTTGTACTAGAAACCTGTTACATTTATCAAGTGTAAATGAAGCATGACACCAGAGTAATTTAACATTTCAAACATTTGCTCAAATGCTAAACTAAGTAAGTTTTTAACATCTCAATATACAACCACAGTTTCATATTCATTACAATTAGTTCCATCGCTCACAATATTAAAAATGACAAATAAAAGGAGGCCAATATTTATAAACTTTACAAATCCCTTCATCATCTTGATTTTCAAATATATTTTCAACTATCACTCTATAACAATCCATTCTTCATTTGTAGGTTTTCCCGCTTTGTAGGCTTCACAATCTCCCGATGTTTATAGAGCAGTATGGCTATATCCAGCCTAATTTTGCCAACATCAAATTTCTTCGATATGAACTCTCTATCGTCACGGAGCATGTATTCGATGTATTTAATCACGAATATACCCGAAACCGTGGCTGAAGAACAACACAAAACAATTTATTAGGAATGAAAATTAATTAACTAGTTTACACTTTGAAATATTGGTCACAAACTTATCCATTCTTCTGCCGCAGAAGGCTACTATCAATCGTTACCCTCAAGTCCATACAACTATATTTGTTGAACCATAATTTCATGGCATTCCAGAAAGTGTGCAAAGCATGTTCCCACGAGTATATGTCGTTAGGCTTCACTTAGATATGTTTTGAGATTTATCAGAACACCCTTTGTCATGGTAATGGTAATTTTTCCAAGAAATCAATTATTTTGTGGTATGATAAAGTTCCACACCTGCATCACATGTTTAAATGAAAACAATTTTAAAATCAAATTTGAAACGATACAATAAATGAGGTCACGAATACGGATAATGATAGACGAGACTGTAACTCAGGTAACGGATAATAGTTTTCAATCAAGTCACATATTAAAAATGTAAACTAAAATAGGTCACAAACATATAAAATCTTAGGCAATGAGGTAAATTAGATCGCAGATACATATAATGGTATACAATTAGGTCAGAAATTAGAAACAAAAACTAAATCAAATCACATCACATCACATATGCATATAATGGTATATAATCATGTAAATAAGGTTACAAATGCATAGAATGGTATGCATTCAGGTCAGAAATCCATAAAAACCTTGGTCACAATCGGATTGAAAGGTCACATATGGCCTATTGTTTGTCACAAATCATTCATTAATAAAAAAAATATCAATTTCTATAAAACAACACTTTCAAATGGAAACCTTCACTAATTTCCTTCGCTACTAAAATTGAATCAAATAAAGGTTACAAATATCCAATAAATTTGCAATAATTGTTACCCATCAATTTTGGACTACATACANTGATGTTTTTTGTCTCTTTGATGGAATTTCTTTGGGGCTTTCCCCTTCCTCTTTTTTTCTTACTTCTTGTATCTGGTGTCTCCTCTATCTTCTTTCCCTTATTTCTACCCTTCAATTTAGCCATTATACTTCGGTTTTGAAATCTACAGCTTTCATAAATTAAATAAAATACGTTTATATATTAAGAGGCTAATATACGATTGAGGATGATAATATATGGTTAAAGTCACCGGAAGTTGGAGATTTAGAAACATTGAATGTAGAAGAGTCATGGAGTCGTGGAGGATATGGAGGTTATGTGTGAGTAGAATGAGGGTTTCAAAAATAAAGAAAATGATGATAATCCAAAATTTGAAATACTTAATTTACGGGATACTCGCGTTAATTAATTAAAATATTAAATATTTAATTAACATATTAAATACCCAAAAAGTGAATAAATAAACTTTTATCTCTGATTTATGAAGTGTAATCTTTAAACACTTGTCGCTGTGTAAATTCCACTATGTATTATACAGTATTTCGGACTAACGATGCACTACAAGCCCGATGTCACTTATTGTTTTCTTCGAAATTAGGCCCAATTATATATTTATTTCAAAAAATTTATAAATCAAGCGATTGAAAAATATTATTAAAAATGAGGAATCATTACAAAAATAATAATAATAATAATAATAATAAATTCAAAAATAACTCAACAGACCCTTCGTCCATCACCGACACCATCTCTATCTGTCAATTATTCATCTGGTTGTCTCCCTCTCTCTCTATAGATTACACGCTACCATATAGTCTCTCTCTAGATTGCACTCCTCCACCTCCATCTTTTCTACCATCATTATCACCGCTGCCATCACGACATATTTTTCCGCTAGAAAACTTGGTTATTTCAATAAGATGATACATCTAGTTAAATGGAGGTAGCTCAATTAAACTTGTAACGATATCTATGTACTTGACTTGCCGTCGTCGTGTTTTTGTTGTTCGCATGACACGTGGCTCCAATTGAACACGGGTGGAATCATTATATGGTGGTGCAAATCGGTGGTAGGAGAGATGTATATTCCAACGCGAAGGTTCAATTGTAAAATTTGACAGCATAGATGAGATTTTACAATGAAGAGGAAACTACTATTTTGTTGGAGATGTTGGGTCGTAGTGGTGGAGAGGGAAAGTAGATCTAATGATGATAGTCACCGTCAAAGATGTTGGTCATGGTGGTTGGGAGGTACAATAGGTATTGATCCAGTTGTTGTTTCGAATATGTGATAGTATGTATTCTTGATATGTTTCCGTTCTCTTACCTCACTTTTCATGTCTTTGGTGGATAAAAAATGGTGATCGTGGTGATTGTTTGTGGTCGACGGAAGTGGTGGTGGGTGCGACTGTGATGGAAGTTGGTGATGGTTCGTGCTAGGATAAATAAGTTATAATACAAAAAATTATACATTGTAACAACATTGTATGTAATTTTTCGTGTCAAAGGGGTGATGATCGATGGTGATGTGGTGGCGTTATGGCAAGATGGTTGTGGGGATGGTGAGATGTTGATGCAACAATATTAAGTTACAACATTTTTAAAAAGTATATACTACAAAAAATTATAGGGTAAAAATTATATAACAGTAAGATATGAAAAATTACATACACGTGAAAAAGTTACACACACTTTAATGAAAATTATAGAAAAGTAAGATATAGAAAATTAATGCACTTAAAAAAGTATATACACTGTAATAAAAAATAAAAAATTTAAACACCTGATTTTTGAAATACTTATTTTGGAATTTGGACCCTAATTGTTGACTTGTGGGACAAGGCTCACAAATAGGCTCATTTTGGGCTCGTGGGCCAACTCAATTTTTGTTTGTTTTATTAATTTCTTAAAAAAAAAAACACGAGTGACCGTAAACGGCTTTACTTGGCCCATGCATTCCACGAGTCAAAGGGCCAAACCCAGCCTAATTCGTGGACATAAACCGAGCTTGCTCAGTTCAGCTCAACTCGACTCATTGTCACGTCTAAATTCATTCTATTGACAATACAAACAAATAAAAAGAGGAGGGGAAGGATCATTTATAAAGCAATAGGCTATTCCAAGAGGTTGCGCTTTTGAGATGTGAGAGGCTAAAGCCTTTCCTTACCCATATTTCCTATTGTGGAAATTACACAAAACCCTACTTTTCAAAATTCATGTTCAAAATTCAAATCACACGTTTCTTTTTTTTAAAATCAGATATTTCATGTTTAATTAAATATTAATTATACAATTTTCATCACAATCCTAATTAATTCCCCCCAAACCCTACAACCATTTTCAATTTTCCTCCTCATCCTTTCTTCTCACCGTAATCTCTTCTCAATCTCTCTACCAATCCTCATCGACGACTCCATCTCCGCCGGCAGCCCAACCTCACACCATGCCGCGACACAGCACCTCCACAAATGGCGCAGCCTCGCGAGATACCACCTCCACAAACGACGACAACCTTCTCCTCCCTCTCTGTCGGCAGCCCAACCTCTTACCTCCACCGCGATATAGCATGTCCACAGATGGCGCGGCCTCGCGAGATACCATAAGGGGCTATACCACCGCGCGAGGGTCACCGATCAGATCCACCGCACTCTCTGCGGCATTGTGCCGCCGTGATTTTGAGATATTTTGGCAAGAAGGATGGTGGCCACGCCAGATTTGGTTATTTTTTGTTTGTTGGTGGCGGTGGTGGTTCCATGGTGTGGTGATGTTTAGGTAGTTTCAGTGGCGGTGGTGGATCAGGCGCTGCTGATGGTGGATCTAGAGTTGGTGATGATGGATTTTCCGTAGTAATGGTGCGTCTGTGCTCTGTGTCCTGATTTGGTGGTTGTGGTGTGGAGGTGATGTGAGGTAAGGTGGTGGTGGTGGTGGTAGATCTGGCGTGACGTCTTGCCATGTGCCGATTTGTTTGAGGTGGTGGTAGTGGTAGTAGTAGTGGTTCTGGTGGCCATGTTGGTGAGGGTGTTGGTTTGTTTAAGGTGGTGGTGGTGGTGGTTTTGGCGGCGACGGTTGCGGTGGCGCTGCTGGAGGCAATGGTGAGGTGGTGGTTGCAAGTGTTGTGTAGTGGTGGTGGTGTTTGATAGCGATGCTGTGTGCGGTGGTCGTGGGTGGGATGAGATGGGGTGGGTGATTTTGACCAAATATTTGGTTGATTATGACCAATTATTGGTTCATTTTTAACAAATAAATAATATGTGACCTAAAAATTATGGCTGTGACTCAATTTATTAAATTGTAATCGAGTTGTGACCAATAAAATTTTTTATTCGTGATCGAGAAATAACTTGTGACTAATAAAATTCTTGATTTGTGACCACAAAATAAGTAGTAACCAATAATTTGATAATTTGCAATGAATAAATGAGTTGTGACCAATAAAATTTTCGATTCGTGATCGATGAATAATTTGTAACCTATAATAAATTATGACCAATAATTTGATAAGTTGTGATTGAAAAGTAATTTTTGACTAATTAATTAAATAGTTGTGACCAACTGCATATAATTGTGACCTTAATATATTTAATTAATAAAATATATATTTAATAAATTAATTTATAAATAAAAATTGAAAAAATTTGATTTTTGAAATTTGAAACCTTATTTTTTTAGTTTTCAATTATGTGATACTTAAAGTCTTAATTGTGAAATTTTCCCTTTCATATTCCTTGTCTATTAGACTATTAGCTCATCTACAAAGCCCGTCCTTTTGTAACTTTGTGGAAACCTATTTTTTTTCCTTTTAGGGTTAACAACATACGAGGCCTATCATGATGAGATTAGTTTAGACGTCTATAGTCTAGGCCCCTTTTTGGATATTGGTAAGCTCATAATACAATTATTATGAGACCTAGATGTTATTTATGCTTCTATGATGGGAGAACACCCCCGACTCGAATTTTTGTTTGTCCTCAAATAAAATTAAAATCTAACAAACACACAGACAAACAATGCTAATGACCTAATTGGTGGCCAATCAATTAAGTGAAGTAACAAGATTTAACTAGCTAACCTAACTTTTTATCTTGGGATTGAAATCATAAGATTAAATCTATGCACAACGTCAAATTCAAAATACAAAAATTAAAATCCACTTTTCCAATCTAAAATAGACGTGTGTGTGTGTGTGTGAAGAATTAAGCATAGTATAATGAATTCATAAGTTGTTTTAATTTCCAACCCTCAATGGTCAAATATGTTCTTTCATCACTCGTAAAATTTACACACCCTCAAACTTATTATTTTCACTCTTTTCCAACATGTGAACTATGGTTGGATTTTTTTTTACCATCACCACCTCTCTAGTTTGGCAAAAAATCACCAATTACAGTTCAACATTTCAATAAACAAGGATTCTTCATTAAATTTGATTGTTTCAATCTCTATGACTTAACTAGGTTAGCAATCTCTTATCAAAAGTCAAATTTTCTTAAACAAGTATTTGAGACTTAACCAAGACATTTGGTGCATCTTCTGTTTCATGCATCCGCTTTTTCTGATTTTTTTCTGTCTTTCTTATGAGTAATTTTTTTCTTTATTTGAAACTTTCTCTCGCTTAAACTTTCTAAATGACCAATATAACAAGTTTTCGGCCGATAACTCCCAAATTAGATGATCATAGGGTACCAGGTTTTAAAGATCACTGCAGGCTTAATTGCTCGAGTCATAAAGGCTACGAAGAGAAATTTTCTAATAAAATATTTTTTATACCTTAATTAGTGTAATATCCCTCATTTAATAAAAATTCAAGTAAAGCGATCTCTAACTTGAGATTTTCACCCAATTGCATCCTATTGACCTTGGACAATCCACACAAGATTTTTAATTTCACACATGGAATCTCTGTTTATCTCGACATCTTCTTACAATAGTGAAATCTCCCAAATTATTCTAAATTTGGTCCAAGAATGTAAAATTTAGCGATTTTGTGTTTAGCATCTATGATCCACTATTTCAACCTATTCAATTATGAAATCAACGCATTCTTAAACAATGTTTAAGTTAATTCATGTGCTCAATATATATCAAATTTTACATTGAAAAGCAAAAATTAATCTAAGCATGCAACTTATTTACCATTCATAGATCAATTCACGATTCAATATATTCGTCATTATCAGTCAGGCCAACTAACTCACACGAGTACACAAAAACGAAAATAATTTTATTATATTTTATTTTTAAATTTTTTTATTAAAGCAATAAAAGCACACTAAAACATATAAAAAATGGAAACTCATGTTTTCTACCCACAAATTTAAATTAGACAATGTCCTCAATGTCTTTAATCCTAAATTCGCATATAAAGGGGTAGGGAAGAGTGTGAAGAAAAGATTCCTCTGATATGACTTGTAATTCAATGACTAACTTTCATATTGCTCTCGTTGACTCCTTGATAAATATTGATTTAAATGTTTCGTGACATTGTGTTCCTGAAAAATCAAATAAAACATTAAAATCAAATAACTGGAACAAGTGTTAATTAACTCTAACATCTAATAAATTAACTAACATATCAAAGACTTAAGGGGAAACAAAGTATAGATGACGAGTCACAAATAACTTAAAAATAAACTAAACTATCCTAAAACTCAAAAAAGAATAAATAAAAAGGAAAACAAAAAAAAAGAAGTTTGGGTTGCCTCCCAATAAACTTTTTTCATGGTCTTTTGCTCGAGTTTGGCAATTGAATCACGGGCACCTAAAAAAGGCTTTGGATGCCTTGCCCATTTTCTTTCGTTTGGCTTTGATCAACTTTTCATTTAGTCTCCAAACTTCTGCCTTGCCCTTTTCGATGTAATATGACTTTTCTGTTTCATTCAATTCAATTTCAACTATGTAGACTTCCACTCCTACATCGGGCTTAATCACAAAATCAATTTTTGAACAATCAATAAAGTCGGAAAATGTGAGTTGATTTCATTCTCATTGATTGTCACATTCTCATTTGATTCTGTTGTGATCAACGCATCACTCTCTTTAATCCATTCTTTCAGAGTCGATATATCTTCAAGTTAAATGATCGGTCCACAATCTAGATCCACTGACAATGAGAAGTCTGTCCCGTTGACTCCTTCAAATAGACTGTACCCTCATTGTTAAAATTCGCCCCAATACATGAAATCTCCTATAAGCATATCAGTTTTATCCAATTTAGCATTATCCAACTTGGCAAGATCTTTAAAGTACTGTGCAAGTACCTTCTCGTTCAATAGGGAATGACCATCTCCTACAAGTTTGATGTCCTCATCCCAATCGTCAGTACAAAATCCCCCACGAGCATGTACTTTTCATCAGATTTTTCAGTTGCTTGTTTTCAATACATTAAATATTTTCGAAATATCAGAAGTTTCGAAGTGTGTAAACTAGTGTAAAAGAACAAGTATTTCTCAGTACAATTCACCACGTAACAATTTTCACAACTTGAATATTGTCCAAGCATATTTTGACAATCTATGCAGAGATTTGTCATTGCAACTTTTTCGTTACTTTACCAACGTCAGAATCATGCATAAATATTTGAAAAGTACAAAGAGAGAATACCAACACAAGATAGATTAAAATTGTAGGGGGTTAATTAAACGATATAAAAAGAAAAACAAATAAAAGTAAATAACAAATAAAATCAAATAACAATTAAAAATAAAATAAATAAGACTAAAAGTAAATAGTCTCCGACAACGACGTCAAAAACTTGTTACGTTTTTTTATATCGCAAGTGTACGATATTGTAACAAGTAGTATATTGGACATTTGAATCCGGATATCGTTCCCATGAGGACTATATTTTAGGATTTAATTTAATTTTTCTAACTCCTATTTGACAAAAACAAGTAAATATTTATGATGATTGTGACTTGTTTTTTAACTACCTTTAACTAATTTTAAATATAAAAAAATTAAAAACAATGGATGATTGAAAATTCAAATATGTGAATGAATATTAGAGTAAAACAATTTCATCTATTGATTACCTTTTGTTTTTAATTCAAGATTTATAACCTATTGTAGTTTTCGATCGAATTCTTCTATTGTATTCAATTTACCCCTCTCGAGTTCTCATTGAGCCTATTTAACTAATTAAATTACATATCTTTATGCTAATCAATTTTAGTTAAACGAAACACTGATTGTAAAAATTCAAATTACGATCGCAATAATTAGTATATGTATCTCTACATATTATACTTATTTACAGAATTTTACTATATGGTCTAAATCTCAAACTCGTCTCTCGATTTGTAAGAGACTCGCATAATCATTAAATTTTTGATCAATTAATTTAATGCATTAAATTCATAATAAAATCAACACATATATAAATAAATCACAACAATCTTGAATAAAAAAAATAAAGAATCACAAGTTGATCAAATTATTTTCCCTACTATAAAAATTAGTTTTTTCATATTGTAAAAATAAAAACACGCAAAAGTGGAAAGATATCGCCAACAATTGACGAAGCTTGAGAATTTTTGGTGTTTGCAGTTTCTTTTTGTCTTCTTTTCTTCTTCTCTCTCTCCCTTCTGCCGTTTTTTCTTCTTTTCTTTGATTTTTCTCCGTTATCCTTCTCTCTCTTTTTTTGTTCTTTTTGCCCGCCGTATGTCTGCCTTCTTCCCCCTGTGTGTTTTTCCCCCTCTTTCTTTTTTATTCATGTGATTTTGGAAAAATGTATTCTGGAATAGTAGATTGATGGAGAATGTGTGACTGAAAAATAAGAAAAAATTATTGATGTGATGAAAAATATTATTTTATTGAAGAATGTGTGGTTAAAAATGAGTAGAAGAATGAGAATGAAAATTTTAATGTATACTAAATAGGGCTATAATATACATATATCTATATAGGTTTAATTCGACCATTCAATTAAAATTTTCAATACAAGTCTATTGAGACTCGTTTAACTCCAACTCATTTAATATATTATTTCTCTCCAAGGAATTCATCTTTGAATTTTGCAATTTTTCGCCACTTTTGTATTCTTTTCTTCAATTTTTCAATTAACATAAAGTTTTACCTACAAAATATAATATAATATAAATTAGATAAAATTTAATTCAAAAGATAATAAAATATCATGATTTAGGGCCACGAATAAGTATATAAGCTACACTTATCAAGAGACAAAGCTAATGTTAAAAATATTGAAGGGCCATATATACTTTTAGGAATTTGCAAGTTGCATCATTTGGTGTACAATTAACAAAACTTCACGTGGAAGACAATTAATAGTTTTCTAAATATAAAATATGTCCGATTCTAACCCCAATTTTTTAGCAATATACAAAAGATGGGGGTTGAAAAAAGGGTCTTGATTCAATTTCGTGGATTACGTAAAGGGTTAGGTGACAACCTAGTTGAAACATACTCAAACTACAATGCCATGTCTTTTTGTAAAATTCTGCTCTTTAATAAGCGTACAATGTCTTGTAATAAAAGTCAAAAATATTTTGTTCTATCTATTATTTCAACCGCAAAAGAAAAAAAAAAAAAATCCTCGAGCCAAAATCTATTCTATGCTCGAGATTTTTGGTTATCACGCCACGATCTTATTTACAAACATTTTTTTTTTTTTTTGTTCTTTTTACACTTGACTTGTATCATCTCATCTTCGAGCGTATATGCAGTTTTCGTTTGTGTAAACTTATTAGCAAGGAATGATAATGAATCCTATAAAATATAAAAATCATATAATTACGATAATTGAAATTAAGCCATTTTTTTTCCCTTTGAAACATGAATATTTAATTCTCGTGCTCAATTTTAATCATACATTTACATAATAAAATATTTTACAATTAAATTTAATATTTTTCTCTACCTTTTATTCATATATTCTCCAAAAAAAAAAAAAAAATTCAAAACATCAAAATTTTTTCCAAACCTTCTCGCGAAAGTTTGCACAGCATTAACAACAATCCCACCAAAAAGCATCAAAATCAGCCGACTCTCCCTCTCTTTCCCCACCCCCACACAACAGTTCATACACAAATACATAATCATGTGTGTACAGATACGTACATTCTAGAGGAAATGGAATAATTTTTTTCTGTTATTAATTAGTATAATTATCATGCGTTGGAATTAGGTATTGGAGTTAATTACAGAATTAAGAGAGAAGAAATGGTGATGGGAGTGAAGAGGAGGTGGCGGACTGTGTCGGTGCTGAGACAAGTGCTAACGTGCGCTATATGCATCATAGCCCTGGTGGCGCTGCTTTCCGTACATGTTCAAGATATTACGAAGTTGCCTTCTGACGCTTCTTACAAGCTCCCTACGGTCAGCTTCACTATTGGATCTTTCTTTTTTCTATTTTTTAACTGTTTAATTTACTCTTCTTAAAGAGCAATGGTATTAAGTTTGCCCATGCTTAACCGGGCTTGCGAGGTATTGATGCGTGGAAAATTTTCAGTAATGCGTCCAAGGAATTGGGCGACCAGATTGTTGGTGTCATTGTTGATTCTAATTTGTAATTATCTAGTTTATTTTCTTTGAATTATTTTTCTTGGGCTTATTGTTTATTATTTACTAAATTTGGATTTTGCTATGGTTTTGCCCAGCTACTATGTTTACCACGAACTTAAATCACCTCATGGCTGTTAAAGCTAGTTAAGCTTATTTAATGCAATGGAATTTATTCTGTTATAAGTCAGTATTTCTCCCTTTTTATGGAACTGGGGCATTTGAATGAGGGGTTCGATTACTGATTTTGGGTAAGCTTCAATTCTTGTAGCAAAAGGAAATGGGTTACCAGAAACTGCGCAGAGAGCGAAGCTGGACGCAAGAATATTCCCCGCCCCGTTTGTCTGAAGATCCTCTCAATGCTCATAAGGTTTGCCATCTCTTTAATATATTCAATTTTCCCAGCCCCATTTGTCTGAAGATCTTCTCTCTGCTCATAAGGCCTTGCCATCTTTTTCTCTTTTCTATTTCATATTCACTGTAAAAATTAATCACCCAACAGACTACTCTTGAAATTACCTTGACAGCATTTGTCCAATGGTTGTGCTTACGATATACATGTAACTGTATTTTGGTGGTTGGTGTCAGTCTGTCAGAGTTTAGGCACATTTTTCTCGATGAAAATTTGTCTTGTGTCTTTCACGTTTTCACTCCTTTAGATTTGACAGTTGGATGGTGCAAATGGGAGTTTGGATTCAGAGAAGTTGTGGAAACCACCACCGAACAGAGACTATGTACCTTGTGTTGCCCGAAGTTCATCCTATGCGTGTAAGAAATGTTGGGTGTTTCATACTGCATATCTAATAGAATTTTTTCCTCCTCCTTTGTAGCTCGCGTAAGATATCCATCTGTGGCTTATTTTCTGTATTGCAATTTAATCTTCAGCTCCTCCAGAATCTCGAGGCTACCTGCTGGTTGATGCAAATGGCGGCCTCAATCAAATGAGAGCTGGGGTCTCTCTCTCTCCTCTGTGATACTAATACTGTTTTATTTCATTCTTGATCAGCTTCTGTTGTCTTTTGTAATTACATTGGCCTATTTGTATATCTATTCTTTGTAAACATGAAAAATCCAATGTATGAATAAGTAGATAGATAGATCAAAATGTAAGATGTAATGTATCTTTATGCTTATGTAATTTGGTGGTTTGCATAATGTTTAAAAACTAGAATAGTTTGAAGCTATGATATAACTTCCCTCAGCAGTTAACTTGAAGATAAAGGAACTTGAGGACTCAGCTCAGGAACGTGTAGTGATAAATTTATTTCAGATGCATCCCTGGCTCAAAAAACTAATGATCTGAATGTCTTCAATTTCATCGTAATTTGTAAATTTGAAACCTTCCACACACACAGGATGTTAACCAAGTAAATAGTTAGAGCTGACAGAATAACATATTTTTTCATTTTTTACCAATTCTATGTGGTCAATTCAGCCATAGTTGTAAGCTGTCTCACGTTTAAAACCTTCCACATCCATAGTGTTGACCTAGTAAATAGCTAAAGCTGAGAGTATAACATAATTCATTTTTTTGTTTCGATTCTAATCATTGTAATTACAAGCAAATCAAGATTTTTGACTTTAAACATTTTTAATCTTTTTACCATTAGAACTACTTTTCTAATCTCTTGAGTTTCATAACTGAAATTTATTTCTGGCAGTATATTCTATGCACTATACTCTTCTTCCGCCACGAGCATTGGTATATAGGTGCACCTTTGAGCCTACTAAATAAATTACATAGTAAAAGAACTAGGATCCAGACTATCTTTATGTTGATACTGGTGGGTTAGGCCCTTGACTGAACTGAATTGATGTACTGCTTCTCTTCATGTTCCAAGACTCTCACCTCTCCTCATCTATTAGTGAAGCAACTTGCAAAATTTATGCCTTTTTCAGGCTACTTATTCTCTTTCATATATCATATCAACTATGAGATGTTACTTTTGTATTTCCATAGTGCAAGGGTTATGGACTTATGGAAAGCACAGCATTAAGGTGGAGAGCATATGCATATGCATCTCTTATAATTAATGAGTAGATTTTGGGGGAAACATGTCTTGAAGCTGAAGATTCAATCGTTTCTTGCAGATCTGCGACATGGTTGCTGTTGCTCGTATCATAAATGCTACTCTTGTGATTCCTGAACTTGATAAACGCTCATTTTGGCAAGATTCTAGGTGTGTTGTTACAATATAGACTAATGCGTTGCACATGTGTGTGTGTATGTTTGCAATTCATATCAATTTGATATATTTAATCTTGTCTGTTAAATTGTAGCAACTTCTCCAATGTCTTCGATGAAGATCATTTCATTAGTTCTTTGGCTAATGATGTAAAGATCATCAGAAAGCTTCCAAAGGAATTGACAACTGCGACTAGAGGAGTGAAGCATTTCAGAAGTTGGTCCGGTATTGATTACTATCAGGAAGAGATAGCAAGCATGTGGGAAGAATACCAGGTATACTTGGTGGAATCTGAATTTCTACTTATCCATGGACTATTTTGATACAACCTATTGATTTGGAAAATTTCCAAGGTCATTCGAGCTGCGAAGTCTGATTCTCGGTTGGCGAACAATAACCTACCTCCAGATATTCAGAAGTTGCGTTGTCGTGCTTGTTATGAAGCCCTCCGATTCGCACCTCGAATTGAAGCTATGGGAAAGGTAATTGTGGTGAAGTTTTATTTAATTGATACTGAACAATTGAGATAACAGTGAATATATAGCACAATACAGTAGAAGAGAGATGGAAAAGACTAGTAGAATAACAAGGGGAGAGAAATCAATATCAATATCGATAAATTCAATGGTCCGAATAATTTTGAGACCTATTTAAGCTTAACCTCCCTTTGAAAAAAGATGGAAAGTTATCAAAGATGAAAATTGAAACCGCCTTATTGTAATACTGCAACTGTGGAAAGGAAATAAAGAAAGATAAATGAAAATAACTTTCAAGAAAAAAAATCAACACAATTTTCAAGTTATTTCCTATTATTCATCCCAAAATAAATGTCTAGTTTACCTGCAAGTCTTTCAAGAATATGCACAAGGATCTCCATCATTTCGAGGCAATACAATACATAGAAACGGAAGGGAGATAAGCAAGAGATGTAGGAGAACAAGAGGGATGAAGAGAGAATTTGGAAGGGAAATCAATATATTCCTAGTTATGCTTTTAACATTTCTAACAAAAGATTAGAAGGTACCAAAATATGAAATAAAAAATTACCTCTTAAAAAAAAAGGAAATAGAAAAATACCTAATGTGACTTAGTAACTATATAATTAAAGAAAAATCAATCTAAATAACTTTCAAAATATTTCCTATTCTTTTGCTCATGGTGAATGTCTAGTTCATGGCAAGTCTTCCAAGAATATCCATAAGGATCTCCAATAGTATATAAATGAGGGGATGAGTCGAGAGACTTTTGAATCAGAGCTCTAGATTTTTGTTCGATACAAATCTTATTTATAAGATGACTACGATTAAAAGCTGACTAAATAAATGGAAACATACAAAATTGCTATATGATCGCGCGGAACTGATATTTCCTAATATTAGGAAATTAACATGTTTCCATTCCCAGCTTGATTACTATAGACTAAAGTAGAAACTCGAAAACCTCTTTGTAAGGATATTTGCAATTTGGTTCCCTGGATTGCACGTCTCCAATTTCTAGCTTTTCTAATAAATGTTCATTAACCTCTATTATTTTGGTCTTGATCTTGATCATGATATTTTCGCATATCCCTTTGAGCCATAAAATCAACTTTGACATTCAATCTGCTCGCTGCGGACTGATTTTTTGCTCTTCACGTGACAAGTTTGCTTTATTTCAACATATGTACATTACTCATTGTGGTGATAGCCAAAACCGAAATATAAGTTTCCGGATTTAAATTTCCCACCTTTTCCACATAAAATGCTTTTTTCCCTGTCCTGCCTTAAATATTTACGATTCAGTGGTTGTTTGTTTTTGAGGAGATCCACTCATGTGACTCTAGTGCAGTCGTTGATAAATGTGAAAAAAAATAATTCTAGAACCAAAAATCATTAGGGATTCCAGATTTGCCGATCATGTATCAATCAAAACGTGAAGCCATGGTTGCAAATCTCTGGACATGTCAATTCAGGAACATATAGGCAGATTTGAAGAAAATAGTCAATCAAGGAATCATTATTTACCACCAATACACCCATTGCCATCTGTTTTGGTATCCTTTTTATTTCAAGCACAAAGTCTATAGTGAGAAGAAATGGGAAGATCTAAACCATATGGTTAGAAATGCCTGGATCAATGATTCAACGGTTAGAATAACAATCTGAATAAACACTCCAGCCCTTGGAAATATCATTTGACTGACCATAGGAACTAGTGTCAATAGGGTTTTCTAATTGATTGAACTAAGCCTTCAACAGAAACCCAACATAACAGTGTAGGAGGTCTCTGAAGATTGAAAATAATAGCGATGAAGACCTAAATCGTTAAACAACTATCACACCTAGAAAATCGTAAACAACTGTTATACCATGTGATGAAATCTAATTTCATTGGTACTATCTTACTAAATGGTTGAGATTTCTTTGATACTGAAAAGTTGAGATTTTGTGGGGATGTACAAAAGAGTTCTTCATCTATTATAGAAACTACCTGTTATGTCTAAGCATGTTTAGGCTCAATGACATCCTTTACATACTTTTTCTAGGCATAATTATAATATCAATGACAATCTACACATTTCTAGGCATAGTTATAGGGTCAATGACAACTTAAGTATTCACATCTCTACAATTAAGGGTACGATACGTACAAGAAAGCTACAAAATCAATTCAAAATCTTAGAAAATTGATGTTCCTAAGAATAGCCAATGCTAATCCTTAACCTAGAATCAGGAGCATATTCATCTATTTTCTACATTCCCACTGTGCAGTCGATGCTGTTTTCATCTTCAAATACTTATCTTTGTAGTTGTTGGTGGACCGGATGAGGTCTTATGGCCGTTATATTGCTTTGCATTTACGGTTTGAAAAGGACATGCTTGCCTTCAGTGGCTGCACTCATAATTTATCTCCAGAAGAAGCTGAGGAACTAAAGTCAATCAGGTAGTAGGATATGTTGGACAGATGTTCTGTGATTTGTATGGTAATAGGCTCTTACACGGAGAATATTTCATTTTATTTGAACTTGCAGAGAGAATACCACATGGTGGAAAGTGAAAGATATTGACCCCGAAGAACAGAGAGCTAAAGGCTATTGTCCACTAACACCAAAGGAGGTCGGAATATTCCTTGGGGCTCTTGGATTTCCATCAAACACCCCTCTATATATTGCATCTGGAGAGATATATGGGGGTGAATCCCGTATGGGTGATCTGCAGTTGCGCTATCCGCTATTAATGAACAAGGTACGGAGCCTATGTGTTGGCATCTTTATATTTCTTAATATTTCAATTTATAGCACAAGTAAAAGATGTTGGTGAGTTGGCTATTTTATATTTAGCTCACTTACTAATGTGTGAGCTTCCAAAGACTTGCCTTGAGATCGAAGACTCGGTGCAATTTCATTGATCAACAAATCAAAAATGTGGGAAAAGTCTTACTGCAAACCTCTCTCATACACATGGTGAGGCCATAAGTTCATTGATCAATAAATCAAAAATGTAGGAAGTCTTACTGCGAACCTTTCTCATACACATGGTGAGGCCCTGGGTTCAGTTATGTGGTAACCTTTAGAAAATGCCAGAAAAATAGGTTCCTTTATTGTTGGAGAGGCTGAAGATGGTATAATTCGCCTGTGCACATCAGCTTTTGAACAACCAAAAGAGAGTGCACAAAAGGAAATTAAAAAGAAAAAAGAAAAATGAAGTATTGAGTGCTCATTTATGGCACGTATGAAGGTATTTCATGGAAATATGACTCAATTTTGGGTTTGCCAAAAGGTTTCGTTCAGAAAGTGTCTTAATGCTTTTAGGACTTGGGAATTTTTGTCTAGGGGAAAAATTAACATTTGTTTACTTTTCTAGAAGTTCTAGCACCGTTTTCATTACTCCTGATAATTTAGATAATATATTTGATAAATCAAATATGTTGTTTCTTCATTAGTATTAATTAATTTTGTCATATGAAAGCTCTTAAATTACAAGGAGACTGCCCCTTAGACCCCTCACTAACTGTTACATTAGGTAGACTAGTAGGTGTTCTTGGGAATGAAAGAAGCTACAGACTTGGAGATTTTTCCTCTACCCAACATCCAGGATATTGATGCATATAGCCAGCTTTTTTATGTTAAAATTCAAGAAAATTTCTAGATTATTAACAGCCTGGCGAAAATCGTATGATCCAGCTTGTCTCCATTCACATTCTCTATATTTAATAAGTGTTAGGATAAAAAAATTATACTAGATGGTACATAACTAAAAATCTGTTTCACGTACAAACAGATTTGACATTTATTGCTTTGGCCTTTTGTTTGTCCCTAAAAATTTTCTTTTGGATGTCTCAGTCTGCACCTTTTTAAAACGAAATCTTTTTTGAACCAGTTAAACAACCTTCTGATTATTGATATTTGGTTTTTTGATAACTAGTTCAAGTTTTTTGGGTGGATGTATTTTGGTCCCATGCCCCTTGTTTTGAGTCCTTGCCTTTTGCATTTTTTTTTTTTTTTCTTTTTAGAAAATTGGTGTACCTGGTTAATAAAATACACCTCAAACTCGTCTCGTGTGGCTTCCACATGAAGTAATGACCGTTTCTAATTGAAACCATCAGAACAGATTAAATTGCTACGAAAATTAGATTTGGGGACGTGTTTGGTAAGAATATTAAAATGGGACCCTATTTCCTGACTAAAAAAGAGAATTTCGACTGGTTCATAAATAAAGTAGTAAGAATTTTAGGTAGTAAGAAAGCCAAATTGCTTTCACTTAAAGTAATTGTTTACTTGGATAAGAAACCTCTAAATATAATTATTATTTGCACAGATTTGATGACTTTCCCTCCTAGCTGGTGGCTCTAGAATATTACATATTATCAATATTCAATTTTAACGGATGGAAGAACTCACTCGTGAATAACTATAATTAGTATATAAGTAATAACTACAACCATTTGACTCGCTCTAAGAAGTCATCATCCTATTTCACAACCAAGCTTAATTGTAATGACACTTGCACCAACACCATTTTCTCATCTAAAAAATCCATATACCGGGCTTCTTGCATTGTTGATTTGATTTTAGTGCTTCGTAACAAGTACCTATGTTAGATGATCCCAAAATGTTGAATTTTAAATGGATATTAGAATATGCTCAGTTCTTCAAATTTTGTGAACTGATTACTGCCCTCTTATTTGACCTTGAGTCTATCTAATGATGGATTTCTTGCAAGGAGAGATACTTAACATTTAACCTTGGATCAATGAATTAACATGACGTACTTATAAGGAGAAGTAAACTAGTTATTACTTGCACTGCACTGAGATATGGGTTTGCTGACATTACCATTAGCACCTGCGAAGAAAATTTGTAATTTTTTTAACAAGGTGGTGATGGGAGAGGAAGAAAAGTTGCAGTGACAGATGATTGCTTCTGCCTCAGTGATGAATATGAATGTAGAGAGGTCCAGCAGTTTTCACTACTGAGGTTAACTACATTCAAATGGGTTATTACCTCTACCAGTTACTAGATTGAATTTTAATGGTGAGGAAATGGCCGGGTAGGATAGATGATTTGATGGTTGTTTTAAGGTGCAGAATGTTAGAATTGGCCTTGGGCTTCTCTATACTTAATGGACTTCAAAAGCCTGTCTACTAGTTCAGCAAGAAAAATTAGGTCTCCACACTAGCCATTTACACCTATAAATTTTCTAAACAAATGGAACTTGTGAGAAAGCAGATTGGGGCATTGTGTATTTCTATCTAAATAAGGTTCAAGAAAAGTAGCTTTTCTTGAACTTAGTAGGGTACAATTATAGCATTTGCCATCAATGCTCTACACAGGGGCTCACTCTGATTCCCAACTTGTTGAGTTCGAGATGACTGGTGCTGTGTGCCTGCTTCTTATTGTTGTGCTTGTAGCTGAATGTCTGAAAAGTTGCATATTAATTTACCTCTTCTGCAAGTTTTTCTAGGAAAAGCTGGCGTCAGTGGAAGAGCTTCAACCATTCATCAACCATGCATCCCAAATGGCTGCACTCGACTATATTGTGTCAGTTGAAAGTGATATATTCATTCCTACATACTCTGGGAACATGGCAAGAGCAGTGGAAGGTCATCGTCGTTTTTTGGGACATAGGAAAACCATTTTGCCCGATAGGTAATGTATTTTCCCATATTGTTTTCTATAAGATTTTCATCTTTCTACAATTTCTGTTACATTCATGTACTCTGTAACGCCGATTTCGCATTGTTATAATTGCTCATTTTTTTGAAGTTTTCCTTGTTCATTAGGAAAGCCCTTGTCCGTCTTTTTGATAAAGTTGATAGGGGAACAATGAAAGGAGGCAGAAATCTCTCAAACCGAGTTATTGAAATCCATAAACGAAGGTATACCAATTTGAAAATCTCTCATTACTTGTATATGGGTATATTTTGTAAATCTCCTGGAAGCATGCTGGGATACTAGTCAAGCTCTGATATGCTTTTACCTGTCTATTTGTTATTTGTTTACTGTGTAAAAAGTTTATTATCTTGCATATAGCATACTTTGTTTACTGAGGTTATATTTGGAAGAATTTTACCCAGCAAAGAGATTTCAACTCAATGCTTTCTTCTTGTGCTTTAATTTTGGTGCTCAGGCAAGGATCGCCAAGGAAGAGAAAAGGCCCTATTTCAGGAACAAAGGGAATGGATAGGTTTCGTTCAGAAGAGGCATTTTATGTGAATCCTTTACCAGATTGTTTGTGTCGGAAGGAAACTCCATATATGAACACTTCTCTCATTACCAGCTAGATCAAAACTTACACAGTGGCGAGTTGCTTGAGGAGCTGGCATCATCATAAATGGGTTTATGGGTTGTGAAATGTGCATAGATTTAATCGGTGCAAACTGTTGAAGATATGGAGCTCCACAAGACGAGGCATCTGATTTGTTTGGTACAGATTTGAAATACAGAATAGGGAATTCATTTGAGCAGTAGCACTATTTCATTTCTAGGATAACCAGGTTTTCGAGTGCAACCATCCCCCTTGTTGAACATTCACTTGATAGAATGAGAAAAGATTCAAATTCTGGCCATATATAATGGCAAAATGTAGCTAGCTAGCTATCTATATGTAGGTGGTGCCTAGATGAAATGTAGTCTATATAGTTCATTTCTGACATTAGGCCAACTTTGATATTGAAAACTGACTCGTGTATTGGATAGTAGTAATAAGCAATTTTTTTTCTCCATTGTAACATGCAATGGGGGCTTAAATCTGAGAAATTTCATGATTTATTACATTGATTACCTCAATTGCAGTACTAAACAAAACTAAATAATGAGCTCGACATGCAAAACTGTATGGAACATGACCTCGTCAAGGCAGCAGTTGCCAGTGCTCCATGGCTTGAAAGTTTTATTATTCTCCAATTATTATTGCAGGCACTTTCGCCTCACAACCTAGGAAAGGCTCTGAAAGGCTCCTAGCGCGAAAGAAATTGAGTCTTATTCAAATTTCTTCATTCTTTTTTGTTATGCACCTGTAAGAATTATCTCCCAAATAAGATGGGGAATTCACCATTTCACCATTTATGTATATGTAGCCATAGGCATCTCTTGCCCGTCAATAGTTCGAGGAAAATATGGTTATGCGTTAGAATTAAATTTACAAGTTCCAAGATGTTAACATACAAGGCTAGACAAAAAAATTCAATAATTATATGATGACAATGTCATTTTCTTGAACGTTAAAAACTCGTAAGCAACACCCTCCATGAGAGTCATATGTCATGGTCCCATAAATCGAGGATTTTTCCTAAGGGGTTAATTTTACTATTGATTTAGTTTCACGTACATTTTTTAATTGAAAATACCATCTATTTGTGTGCCAAGATATCAAGCTATTAGGATTTTAGTTAAATCTCACAACTTAGTCCTTAAGATGCCCAGTCTTAAAATAGATATAATAATGGAGTTAAATGTTTCATTAGTTTTGATTCACTTCACGGGCGAGATCTCTGGTTCCAACCCAGGATGGCCCAGCTGCGCCATAAAAAAGAATAGAAGAATGGTTAATTTCACTAGTGGCCACCCAACTTTATAGTTGGTGTCACCATGGCCACCGAACTTTTTTGTGTTTCATTATGGCAACTGAACTTTATACTTAGTGTCATCATTGCCACCTAATTTTATTTTATTTCACCAAAGCCATTGAATTGTATATAACGTTTCACTATGGTCACCCAATTTCATATAATATTTCATCATGGTCACTCGACTTCTTTTTATTATTTTCATTAATTTTAAAAGGGGTAAAACAGTAATTTTACATTATATTTATAAATTAATTAAATAAAAACTTATATAAAAAAACTTAAAACGTTTATTTTAAAATAATTTCTTATTTTATTTTTTAAATAACATTTTTTTAAAATAATTTTTTTTAATTTTATTTTTCTAAGTAACTTTTTTTAAAATATGTTTTTATTTTATTTTAAAGATGTTTGTTTAATAAGTTTTATTTTATATTAATTTTTTAAATTTGTTTTATATATAATGTGAAATTACCGTTTTACCCCTTTTAAAATTAATAAAAATAGTAAAAAGAAGTCGAGTGGTCATTGTGAAATATTATATAAAATTGGGTGTCCATAGTGAAACATTATATGTAATTGAATGGTCTTGATGAAATAAAATTAATTGGGTGGTCATGATAACATTAATATAAAGTTCAGTGGCCATGGTGAAACAAAATTAAGTTCGGTAGCCATTGTGACACCAACTATAAAGT